>CM077107.1:24025025-24055542 GCA_039619505.1 Cimex hemipterus
ACTTGAGGGAATTTATTAGCGTGAGTGTTTGGCACAACCGTCCGTAGACAATAGAGTATCCTGGGGGTGAACGTGTGATAGACTGCAAACCATTGTATCAACCAATCAGTAGAAATTTACAGTCCGAAAAGTAATTTTAGTGATACAGACTATCGAGGAGCATCAACTACTTTGAGATGAGACTGAAAGTAATTTATAAGATTGAGTGAAAACTACAAGAAAATATAAGGTATTCTGAGGTGAAATTCGGTGATGACACCCGCAAAACTTCGAGTACTCATGAATGATAGACAGACGCCTGGACAGTTGAAGTCGAACTTCTATACATATAGCAAAAAAGTGGAAAACTAAACTACAAGCCAACGTAAGTGTGAAAATGACACGGAGTAAATAATCCGTACGAAAAAGGGTCAAAACTGATGAATGCAGCTGTAGTTGTAGGCCCCAGACTTCACAGGTATCATGGTTTCTAACTTCTTGGGAGGGAAAAAGTGATGTAGTCATAGCGGTATCTATAGCAATTATTTTTACAATAAAAAACAGGTTACGTATCACTTTAAATATCATTTTAATATGATGTCCAATATAAACGTTGCAACAAGACAAATTACGTTTATTATTACTTTCATAACGTTTCATACGAACACATAATAAAAAAGACAGTATATTACACAAGCATAATAAATAATTCCAATTTACGTTGATGTACAATAAGTTCAGCAGGATGAAGTATACATATTTCAGTCGTTAATTAATGTTATGCAAATCACGAGACGTCTGACGTACCAAGTTTCTGTAGATGACGAGGAAAAGTCCGACCCACTTCCAATCCAATATTCGTGTTTGAGTTGCGTTTATTTAAATAATTCAACACAATTTCCAACAGTAGAATAAAAATGGGCGAGTTTTTAATGTATAGATATAAGAAGGCTGCAAAAAAAGTTTAATGAATTTATAAATTTGTCATTAAGTTTATTAAGATAGAAGTAAGATTGTTACTTATACTAGGTGGTCGAGTATTAATCCAAACCATTATTTCCCTAATGGCCAATTTTAATTATCTACTCCATATAAATAGAAAGTTGGTTACTTCTTGTACCCATATTTATTTCAATATATAAAATATGTTTTTATTAATCCAATGAAAATGTATACCAAAGGAATACAAGCAAAGACAAGACCGGTTAGATTTTTTAAAAAATTATAAGTAGAAATATTTTTCTACCTTCCGTAGGTCTCTCCATTCAACCCAAGATGCGAGCCGTTGAGAACAAGTAAGATATCATAAAAATTGCATAGCATACAAAATAATCCAGTGGTCGTGACGGCCGGTATGAGGTCTCCTTTAGGTAAGGCGTGTGTGCATCAGCCTGGGGATCTGGGGATTCAAGACGGATGTCGCCAGTTATTCGTTAGTTCTTATATAATCTCATCCGTAGCCCCTTTTCCCACAATCCTAGCTTCATTCTATCCTGTGACCACTCCCGACCCTGGGTTTGTATCATCCCAGAGGGGGTGGCAATTTCTCTAAAGCACAAGCTGTACTCGTGTCGGCCCATGGTAGGCATGGGCGGTGGGTGCCTTCGCAGTCGCACGAGGGCCAGCGCACTCGATCGTGTCTGTTTTTCTATTGTTTTGACTACCTTACGTTGCTTACGTTGTAAGCTTATGATTTTAATAAATTCCTATTAAAATCAATATTATGATTAGATTATGCGTTAATTAGCAAACATAGAGAATCTGAGGCAAGGGCTTTTCAAAAACGCGAATAGAATTCAGTTTTAATACAAGCATACAATACAGACCAATAACATAAACAAACCACCTGATTTACAGTTTTATTAGCGTTGATCCTTACACGAAGTAATTCGCCGGGATTTAGCCAATGGGCTGTACTGGGGCGGAGTGAGATATTCAATCATTTCAGCAATAATAGAATAGAAACGGGCGGGGGGGAAGGGAAAAATATACAGTCGTGAGTAGAAGGGTGGAAATCATACATTAAACATGGGTTTGAACTCGGCCGACTACGCTGCCAACAGTGTTGCGAACAAAAGTTCAGAGTTTGTGCCTCAAGGATTTCCGACTACCTCTTCCACTCATTTAATATATTGCCAATTCCCAAATATTTTTTTGTTATTTTGCCTCAAGAGTCGTTTATTGTCTCCTGTGTGCGTTTATGTTTTTTTTTCGAAATAACAAATCGAAAAAATAAATAATTTATTCGCAAATAAAATCAAAAAGTGAATTTTTGCGTATGTGGAAGTTTAACACTAACGCAAAAAAGAAAATTATACGGTTAAGTGGAATCATTTTAAACACATTAAAATAAAGAAATGCTAATTAGTCAAATCATCTAGAATGAAAATTGTTTATTTGTTAATAATATAAATTAGGCGGAATGAAGAAAAATCTATCATTATACTTAAATTCACTAATTTCGTGGTACGCTTGACCAATTAATATATTAATTAATGTCTTTAGTTGAAATAAAAAAGTCAATGACACGAGCGGGATTCAAATCGTGGGTTCGATAGCGGTTGACATAATAAAAAGTCACTGTCAAGAATGGGATTCGAACCCACGACCGTAGGCTTGATACGCCGCTGCCTACCACTTGAGCAATCCCATCACGACCTCTCGAATTTTCCCTCCTTTTATTTCTACGTTACATAAATATTAATTAATTGAAAGAAGTTATTTAGAGAATCGGACCACTAAATAATATAGATTTAATAAGTAAAACGTAGTATATTTTTAGCAAGCGCTATTCCTGGCTATTTAATTTATCGACGAGCATTGAATCCTGATTACACGACATTTGAAAAATGGCAAAATAGAGGGAAAATTCAAAAGGTGAGATTTAGGTGGGATAATGATATAAAAATTCAGTGTTACGGGCGGGATTCGAACCCACGACCTTCGGCACGCCGTTACTCTTCCACTTGAACTATCGTGACCTCGATCCACTCGGGCACTAACCTCCCATCTCATCCCCACTTTTTTTAATTTTCCCTACTTTTTGCCATTTTTCAAGCTAGTGAGCGGGTGGATCGAGGTCACGATAGCTCATGTGCACTGGCGGCGTGTCAAGCCGAACGTCATGGGTTCCAATCCCGCTCGTGACTTTTTTATTCCAACTAAAAACTTTAATTAATGGAATGATATTAATTGGTCAAGGGGACCACGAAAAATAGTGACTCCTGTCTCACGCGGAGCTATCTCCTGGCGCCCAACATTTTGTTTCCCCATTTGATAGTTAAACGGCTATCTGGCGCCCGAAGAAAATTATCATTATTATTATTATTATTATTTTTATTACATAAATGTGATTGATAAGAAATATTTTTACTGTTGTCACGTTCAACATATTTTTTCATTTCTTTAAAGACTTTTTCTTTTAGCAGTTAGAAAAATATGGAATGATCGGTACCACTTACAAAGTATGTGGTAACTGGCACTGAAATTACGACTGCTAGCTATAAAAAAAAAAATCTAGCAACTGCCCAATGAACTACATGACCCTGGCGAGAACGAAGCCCACGACATTTAGCCCCTACTTGGACATAATGACAGTTTCTTACTGACTGTAGCGGAATGCCGAATCGGTTTTGAACACTTCAACAAATCCACGAGAGTAGACGGACCCATTGACTGAGCCTATGTGGTTTCAACTTGAGTATCGATTCACACACTAACCCATGACCACACCATGTAGGGTTATTAAAATTTTACAACATATTGAATACTCGAAGGTAAGACAATTTTACGATAAACCTTCGTAT
The DNA here is from genome assembly GCA_039619505.1 of Cimex hemipterus. Lineage (NCBI taxonomy): Eukaryota > Metazoa > Arthropoda > Insecta > Hemiptera > Cimicidae > Cimex > Cimex hemipterus. Next base: position 24,028,811 of record CM077107.1, read on the forward strand.
GAAATTATGTTAAGTCAAAAACAGATAAATATAATATACATTTGGATGGTTCTTTCTAATTTTTTCTTGGTTGAACTTTTTAGCGTAGGTTGTTCTGGGGCTCACTTGTTAACTGGTTTGTCTGTTCTATAGTTTTAAATTACTTCATGACCTGCTACCTAACTTAGTACCAGTCTATTTCTAGATCCTGATTTTTAAGGGCAGTTATGCAGTGCCAGACAAGTTTTGAATTGATCTCGCAGTATTGAGGGCCTTGGGAGATCTTGGCTATCAGATAATAATATTATTTGTGTACATTTTAGATGTTATTATGTTAATTATTTCATGTGAACGTTTCAATGGATAGCAATTCGGCACGAACGATAACTGTAGCGTGGACGGGAGCCATTTCGTGCTTCGAGAATGGGCCGTTTACGCCTAAGCCCGTACCATTTCCCATGTTTGAGTCGTAAAGATAGAAGAGCTCCAGGTGTTTTTCGTATAATTTATCATACCATCCTGCTCTCTTTTGAATAATTCCATCGAAAAGATTGTCAAATTCGAAAATTATTTAAAAGAATTGTAAATTTAATATATAAATTTAAAGCTATGAAATAAACAAGCGAGAGAGAAAACACGTTCCACGCTAAGGAGCAGTATTGAAATATCTCATTCCGCGCGAAAATTATCAATAACGATGAGAAAAAAATTGTCCTGTTTTACTTTCTGAACTCTGAATATAAAACGTATTCAATAAAGCGATGATGATTTTTTTCGTACGATTTCCACAATTGTAAAGGTTCCCTTTATATAAAAAGAAAGAAATATATGAAAAGGGTACAGGCGAAACAAATATAAAAACAAAAATGGAAAGAGGGGGAGGGTTATCCTGTTTTACTTTGAAACGGATATCAAAACGTATAAACGCCTCCAAGAGCAGCCAGCAAGTAGAAAGATAAAACTTGTATTTATAACACTTGAAATTTTTAAATGATAAAAATTGAAAATTATCGACACAACATAAAATGTTGAGGGGGGGGGAAGTCGGTATAGGAAGTCATTTTTGTATAAGAAATCGGCTTGTTTGAGGTTGAAAGAGAGGACCATGGGATAAAGAAAATGTAAAAGAAAGCTCAATTGTTCAAAACTTAGACTATTTGATAATGTTTGGTTTGTGTGATGTGATGATATATGTATGTTATTGATATTGGATTTGACTATGATATTGGCATACCTGCGACTGAGTTTACATGTATTTGCTCTCAAACTGACGCTGTGTTTATCTCTGTTGATGTAACCCATTTCCAAAAAGTTACGTTTATTTTTGTTTCGATCTGTGTATAATAACGTGTGGTGATTAGTGACCGTAATCGAAATTATTTAGAAATCGTTAGATGTGGTCTGGTGTGATGTAGGTTTCAGTAAATCATTCCCTTTATCGTGTCAACGTTTCGGTCTTGATTGAGATCAACTTCAGGGCTCAAAGTGTTTGTCTTCTTTGTCAGTGTACCATTCTTGCGCGTCGTGTTGAGAGTACCCTTCCCAGCGGCGAAGTATTAAAAAAACAACAGCTGTGTCGTCGTTTCGACTTTTATTCCGATCATCTTCAGAGCAGAAAGATGTATTATTGTGGTGACATCTTTGTATGCTAAAAATTCACGTGTTAAAACACTTTCCCACGAAACAAATATGAATCTATAATGATAACACCACACTTTATGCCCTGATGATGATACATATAGATGTCGAAGCGTAGGAAAAAATGTAAAAAATTTTGTAATATGTGTGTTGATTAGTGACCGTTAGTCGATAAGTAATCAGAAATAGTGAGATGCCGTCTGTTGTGATGTAGGTTGGAGAAAAACATTTTCTTTATCGTGCCAACGTTTCGATCTTTATTGAGATCATCTTCAGAGTTCAAAGTGTTTGTCTTCTGTTGAGAGTGCCCACAAACACGCGGGACAATTACAGCCATACAATTTCACAATTACATAGAATACAAACATTTTAAATGAGCTCTGAAGATGATCTCAATAAAGATCGAAACGTTGACACGATAAAGAAAATGTTTTTCTGCAACTTACATCACACCAGACCGCATTTCACGGTTTCGTTGTGTAATATTTTGTATACAAAATTGTGTTTGTGTTCAAAATTGCTTTAGGATTTTGCGTGGGTTTTTTGCAATCATAGATATGTTGATTTACTCTATTTAAGACAGGTGTGAGTTGCCGGACACTTTATCGAATTGATTTTGTAGTTTACGTCAGATTTATTTGTTATATGTGTGGGATCTGTAATTTTGGAAAAAGTGTTTGAATTGTTTTATAATTTTTGAAAGCTATTTTGACATTATCGGACGAGAGAAATGTTTTTAATTTATGTCATAGGCTTTGGATTAATGGAAAGGAAATGTATGCTGGTTTGTTTGTATTGAATTGATGTAGTATTATTATTAATAGTGAATGTTGTGGTGGCTAAATGTAAACAATGTTTATAAATCCCAGGCCCTGAAGATGATCCCAATAAAGACCGAAACGTTGGTAACATAAAAAAAATGTTTTTCTGCAATCTCCACCACACCAGACCGCATCTCACTATTTCTGAATAATCATTAACCTGTATTTTTCTCTAAAAATAGTGCTTAACCTTTTGAAATATTCTTTAACTTGGACAAATTCAATATGTAACATTTCTACTCGAATGTTTTCAATTGCAATAAAATAAATGGTAAAGAAGTAAAAGCCATATTCATTACTGCCAATGAATCGAATGGACAAGCTGATTTATAATAAAGGGATCCCCACTCGGGAATGACAGCAACATGTATGCAACTACCGTTCACTAATTCATGGTTCTATGTTGACAGGTGACATGGGGAGCTCTCTGACTTGCTGCGGACGAATTTGGGCTTTTCTCAGTTTGCTAGCAGCCGTGTTGTGCTGTTCTGGATTCTACCTTCCTTACTGGATCAAGGTAAGTCAATATTATAACTTTAAAATTGAACCTGTTATTCAATTTTATTATATGAGCAATAGGTTTTTTTCAAAAGTTCTCCGAACTAACTATAATATCACACATAGTCCATTTTGGAATCATTTTTAAGCTAGCCGAATTACAAAAATAGATAGAAAATTCCATGATCTATATTTTCCGAATTTAAGAATATTTAAAAGTATATTTCTTTAAAAATTTATATATTTTATTATTTTTAACAAATATTTTTGGGTTCCGTTTTAGGCAAAAAAAAGCATTCTTAAATTTAATCGTACATAAAACTATTAGCTAGCTACTTTAGACCATTTGTTTTATAAATTATTTAAAACCGTTATCAGAAAGCAACGCTGAACCTTCAATCCGTTTTCGTCATCTTCCTATTAACGGATTGAATTGTCTTCGTAGTTTTTGAAAGTTTTCTGATCTTTGAATGTAAAAGTTTCATGTGAATGTAAAGAGAAAAGTAAAAGAAAAAATGCAGAAGCTACTCAGGATCTCGGGAAAAATACGACCCCGGGGAGAAGTAATGCAGATGAAGTCAGAAAAAAAACCACCGGTGAAATGGAAATTATAGAAAAGGGGGTGGTGCAGACCCCATACAACAACGGATGAAACAAGTCCTCATGTACATACATAAACATACATATTGTACACTGTACCACGTTAAAATGGAAATATACTTCAGAAAAAAGATAATGGATTAACTTTTATTTTAAACTATAACATGTAGTATGCTCTCTTTCTAGTACATTGTTTTATTAGAAGTTATTTAATATCTCTCTTATATTAATTTTATTTAGTGTTTTATTGACCAAATTACTTCTTTCAATTAATTGATCTTTTTATGTAAGGCTTTGATTGAAATGACGTTATCGTGAATTAATTCAAGTTTTTAGTTGAGATTAAAAAAAAGTCAGTGTCACGAGTGGGATTCGAACCCACGACCTTCGGCTATATACGCCGCTACTCTACCGCTTGAGCTCTTGACCTCGGCCCACTCGGACACCAACTCCCCATCTTAACCTACAACCTTTCGAATCTTTCCTCCTTTTTTTTTTTTTTTTTGTTGATATTTTTCAAATGTTTTGTAATCAGGATTCAATTCGAAATGGCCAAGTGGATCGAAGACACGATAAATCAAGCGGTAGAGCAGCGCTGTATTATGCCAAAGTTCGAGAGTTCGAATCCCATCGAATCGAAGAAAACCTAAAATAATTTTTAAAATACAGAAAACAGCGTTGACAACATGCACTAGTAATAAACTTTCTCAGAAATGAGTACGACATAAATAAATGTTGGGTGTTACATTATGAGAAAATTGATCATCCGTTATCATGAAATTCATCATCAACGTCAAATAATGTTTTGAGACAAATAAAGAGGCATTATTTTTAAAAAGATAGTTACTACTCATAGTAAGTCGGTTTACAACGACCAGATTTCGAGCCATTAGATCATCATCAGTTTTCAGGATTTCTACAACCACGTCTCTCGACATGAAAATGTAGAAATCCTAGGATGAAGGTTGTGATGGGAAGTCGGTGCCGGAGTGGATCGAAATCTCATGTCAAGTGGTAGAGCAGAGGTGTATTTAGTGGAAGGTCATGGGCTCTCGCCCTCCACTCTGCAGCCAATCAGAGCCCTTCCTTATATAAGCAGAGGCCCCTGGCTCGGTAGAATCAGACTCGTCCATGCTACAGGGTCTCACTCATCACTAATGGATAACAACAGAAGACTCGTCATTCCGACGAGCCATCACTAAAGGAGCACCGTCGACGACAACAAGTACTCGCAGCATTAGCCGGATCCCGCCTTCTAAACAGTCGACCTGGCCGTAAACGCCAAACGCTGTCTCGGCTATTGCTGCACCGCAGTATCTATCTCGGCCTTCGTGCAATCAACCGGATATCAGCGAACGGTTTACTCATGGTTACAGACCACCACCAACGGCGCCACACACACAGTCTCGGCCTCGATTCATCGTCACAGCTTCTCTACACAACACCGGCCCTTCTCAGGGCCACCAAACTCCCAGTCACTAAACTTACATAAAAAAATTAATAAATTGAAATGTCTCTTACATTTTGCGCTACAATATTGTAAACTAAATTGAAATTTATGAATATTGTCGGTGAAATGACTCTACTGTTTAGGATAATCAAGACCGAGGTTGTATTTGTGATGTAAATTCGACGAGTCAGTTTGATCTCGTTCACTATAAAGCTAAACGTAATGCGTTTATGCTTGAAACTGTAAGTTCCAAAAATATGTATATGTTAATATTTGCAAATCATCAATAATACTTATCCAGGTTTAATAGTATCAATTTATATTTGTAACTAATGAAACCTGAAATTCTGAATTCTGATTTAATTCCATTTCTGAATTATAACCTCTATACGGTTATCTTATGCGCTACGGTCATCATACAACTCAGCATCAAGTTAAATTTAAATGCACAACAATGCTCAACAATTATATATTATTCCAAGGGCTTTTATAAATACAATACATACATATAAATAATTTCACTTTTCAGTGTATTTGGGACGGCATTATAATATTGACATTAATTACAATACACTGGCATTAATTACAATAATTACAATCACTATTGTCAAGCCGATTAAAATTTAGGAGCACTGTTATTCATCAAATATGGACGTGCATGTTAATGTAATAATAAGACAGGCAAAAAAAAAAAAAAAAAAATGCCGTCTTTATATAATTAATGAACCGGATCATCAAGTCTTTTACGATTTGAAACGATTGCGCCCAAATAAAAATCTCCTTGAAAGAAAAAAAAAATTGTACGCGGAGCAAAATGTTAACGTTATGTGATGAGTCCGATATATATTTATTTGACTTATCTATTATTTTAAAAGTTAGGGTTTTTATTTTGTGAAATTTTTCCCTAAAATTTGCACAAATGAATAGATTTAACAAGAATAATTTTGGACGTGGAAAATATTTTTTTTGATCACTGTAACCACAAACTGTTATATTGCAAATATTATTTTATACACCACACGAATATATAAATAAATTATGTTGTATAATTTATTATACTGTATATAATAAAATAACCTAAAATTTTTTAATTACAGTGGTGGGAATAGTTTTAGACCCTATGAGAAAAAAATAAACCACAACAGAAAAATACAAAATCAACAAATTTTTTATATTTGAAAATAAAAATAATACAGAATAAATTCCTTTTTTTTAATTAAAAAAGAGTAACAGAAAATAAATAACTTTTCTATTTTTAAAATGAGTAACTCCGATTAAAATCCTGTTTAAAAATTAAAATTAAAAACACAAAATCAATATCTTTTCTTTAATTAAAATTAATGACACTGAGCCGACAATAAAAGTAAAATCAATTGAGAGAAATTGGAAAATAAAAATAAAATCTTCTTTGGACAAGAGATTTAACTCTGCCAGTGCAGCTAGATAGGCAGATAAGTCGAAGGTAAATTGCCGTCGAAGTCAATCGATGACGGGTTGCCCAGACCGATGTGCCAGAAAAAATTCCCTCTGTCCAAAAAAAAAAATGGCAGTTGAATCCAGAAATATATCTCCCGTCGTCCCCGGGGAAAAAAAGGCGGCAAAACCCCAAAGGGGAAAAGACAACCTCTCCGGACATTGTTCCTTATCTGCCGGAGCCGCCGCGCTTCAAGCGAATTCTTCCCCATTCGCGCTCAATTTTGAAAATTGTTATAAAGTACAGCCAATTGAATTTTATAATCTTTGGCCGTTAAAAAGTCTATTATTTTATATTTTTGATGTGAATAAAATAGGATTGTAAGATTGTATTTTTCTAAATTCAGAATTCTCTCAGTAAGAGTTTAAAAAAATATATAAAATTAAGAAATTTATAAAAGTGATGAACTTTTTATTGCATCTTCAAAACGGTCTTCAGAATACCTTTTTTTTACGCACTTTAGACTAATGAAATACAATTTAGTAAGAAAAGCCAGCAATATCGTGAAGTTTTATAGGTTAACTCAATGCTCGTTATCTCGAAACTTTGCCGAGAGTTATATTAAGAAGGAGGATTTGGTCGATGTCAACAAGAGAGGAAGAACGGCCTAGTTTTGGGGGCAGATATTTCAGCTTTTACCGTTGTTAACTAATTACTTTACCGTTTTAATCCAATTGTTACAAAATGCGCTTATCACGGCAAGTTTAAATCGTCTGTTCAGTCTCGGCGAGGAGAAAGTTATGTAGTTCGCTTGTACTCCCAACGGCAGATGTTACTCCCTCAGTCGAACAATGCCATTACCAAAAGCTCCTTTTCGATGGAAATAACATTTTAGTTAGCGTCAAATAGTTATAAATCAAAATGGCAATCGGTGTTAGGTTTCGAAAAACAATAACATTAGCAGATAGATGGCAATTGTGTTTCTCCCCCACAATCAAATTAAAGTGAGGTTACAATAAAAACACTCACTTTGAATCATTGGATCCGAACAATCGTTTGTTTGTATTGAAAATTCCATTTCATTTCTACCTTAATTGCCTCCTCACCATTCGACTCCGGGCTAAACTCCAAATCAATTGCAGAGAGAAATTAGCATCGTATTGAACCCGAACGGGCAGTTATTTAAAAATGTTGACTCTACGGCTACCTATCCGCCCCCTCTCGATCATTTTAATTATTGGTTAAATTAAACCTTCTGTAATTCCAATTCGTATGTTTGATTCATGAAGTATTTAATTAAAATATTTTCAGAATTATTATTAAAAAAAAGGAAAACAGACAATATTTATTAAATGTAAAAATATTAAAAACATGGCGGTGGAGGTTTAGGTTTTACATTAAAACAGTCAACAAAATCTGGTAAGGAAAGTTTTAGACATGTATAAAACATGTCGTTTTATAATACATATACATTTGCATAATTTCAATAAAATAAGAAAAAAACAAGAAACAATTCAATATAATTAATAGCGTCACGTAATAATTGAATTTTCTATTAAAGATTCATATTTATATTTTATTAAGATTTATATTTTTGCCTCAAGAGATTTAAATCTGGATAAAAAGAAATGACCTACTCCAATTTCTCGTTTTTGTTATTTATTTATTTTTTTACCTGGGCTATTGCGGCAACTCGCATTTAAAAATTTGTTTTTACAAATATAAGATGGCTTTCCTGTAGGAAGTCTGGCGATCTTTCTGGTAAAGTTTCTGGGACTTTGTTTATTTATTGAAGTCTTCGGGGGCGGTCAACGGGGAAGTATTAAAAAAAAGCTTTGTCGATGTTTCGACCTATAATCTGATCATCTTCAGGGCATAAAGTTGTTATTATTGTCGTGCCATTTATGTATGATAAAAACTTCACGTGTTACAACACCTGGGGGCTGCGTAGGGAAACAAACGTAAGATGCGGTCTAGTGTGATGTACGTTTTAGAAAAAACATTTTCTTTATCGTGCCAATGTTTCGATCTTTATTGAGATCATCTTCAGGGCCGGGGATTTACGAACATTGTTTAAATTTAACAAATACATGTAGGAAGTGGAAAAAGGTGAATTATATAATACTAAATATATTTTTATGTTCAGTGGAAGAATTAAAAAACAAGAGTCTTGTCGATGTTTCGACCTTTATTCCGATCATCCTCAGGGCATAAAGTTATTATTATGGTGTTACCATCTTTGTATGATAAAAATTCACGTTTCGCAACACATTCCCACGAAACATATATGACATTATAACAATAGTACCCACACTTTATGCCCTGAAGATGACACGCATAAATGTCGAAACGTAGGGGAAAAAACGTGAGATGCGGTCTAATGTGTTGTAGGTTTCAGAAAAACATTTTCTATATCGTTCCAACGTTTCGATCTTTATTTAGATCATCTTCAGGGCCTAGGATTTACAAACAGTGTTTAAGTTTAACAAATACATGTAGGAAGTGGAAAAAGGTGAATTTTTACAATAAAAATATGTTATTATGTTCAATTGAAGAATTAAAACAACAAAGCTTTGAAACCGTTTCGACCTTTATTCCGATCATCTTCAGAGCATAAAGTTGTTATTATTGTGGTGCCATCTTTGTATGATAAAAATTCACGTTACGAAATGTAGGGAAAAAAATGTAAAAATACTTGCAATATGTGTGGTGATTATTGACCGTTAATCGATATTTAATCAGAAATCGTGAGATGCGGCCTGTTGTGATGTAGGTTTCAGAAAAAAAACCTTTCCTTTATCGTGCCAACGTTTCGATCTTTCTTGAGATCATATCTTCACGACCTGGGATTTTTATTCGGACCTCACGACTTCTACTGCATGAATTATTTTGACCACTACATCTTATTGTAATTAAGATTTAATTATAATTCGATAAGTTTATCAAGTACGAACATTAATTCATAATAATGAAAATTGTGGTTTATATATACATATTTAAAGTTTCCATACATTTCAATCCAAAGGGTTCAATAAACAGTACCAGATATCCATTATTAATTACAGTTACTTATGTAACTATAAATAGTAAAAATATACAATAAAATATAGACAAATAGTCCTTGAACAAAGAGTTTTTCACGCGATACAACAGATAAATTGCACAAAGTGACCATGAGAATCAGAGGCCAGGCTAAGAATAGGGATAAGGATAAAAGAGATGGCCGCAAGAATTTCTAGTTCGCACAGTCTGTTTTGTGGCATTTTCTTTTTTTTTAAATTTTCTTTTGAATTTAAACTATATTTAATATAATTATTCAGATATCGTGAGATGCGGTCTTGTGTGTTGTAGATATCAGTAAAACATTTTCTTCATCGTGCCAACGTTTCGATCTATTAATAAGATCATCTTCAGGGCCTGGGATTTACAAACAATGTTTACATTTATCAAATACATTTAGGATGTGGAAAAGCGAATTTATACAATGCAAAATCAATCAATTACAATCTGTCACTAATCTATACATATATTTTATATGATAAACAATTCATAAATATATTTTATTCGGTAGAAGTCAAATAATTAAGTGGCATAATAAAATACGAAAAATAAAAATTTCTTTCGCTAAAATATTATCTTACGTACTGTACTATAATAAAATTTTTAGTATTGTTGAGAATAACAATCGAAAAAAATGAAAAATGTATAAATAGTTTTAATTATTTTCTCGTTTTATTATGTTTATTAGCTACATTGCAGGATGGGGTTTCTCCAGCAGCCAGAAAAGAGCTACTTTTGTTACATTTTTTTCGTACGGTGATCTTTCGGAACGAATTTGTTCCGTCATCAATTTTCGTTTGTTAATGTGTTTAGTATATGGATTCCAATGTATATGTATTGTGTATATTGTATTGTATTTGTTTACTATACTTACCAGGGTAAAGTGTTTTTCTGTATATATACTACACTGGTTGATACCCAGCCTGTTGACGATTAAAAAAATGTAAATACGCCAATAAATCTATAGACGTCTAGAAAACTATAATCTTCTCAGCTAAAAGTAAAATTAATTAAGTATCGGGTTGTCCGGAAAATAATGCAGGATTTTGTTATTAAACAAAAAAAAAAAAGAAACTAGTTACTTTAAATCAATGTTCTTTAATCAAAATAATTTCCCATACTCTCAATACATTTCTCCCAACGTGTTGGTAACTTATTAATTCCGTCTGAGTAGAATTCAGAATTTTTAGAATTGATAAAGTCAATAAATGCATTTTCCAGTTCCGTTTGATTTTTGAATATTATGTGTTGTAAGTAGTGGTCCAGGTGTCTAAAAAAATGGTAGTCAGTAGGCGAGAGGTCCGGAGAGTAGGGTGGGTGAGGCAAAGTTTCATAGCCAAGCTCCAATAATTTTTGTGACGTTACACGTGACACATGTGGTCGAGCGTTGTCATGCAACAAAATGGGCCCTTTCCGATTGACCAAAGAGGGCTTCATTACTGCCAATTTCTGATGCATTTGGTTACAGTATGATTCAGCATTGATTGCAGTACAGTATGATTGCACAAACATCAAAGCGCTGATTTTTTTGGCGATCGTTTAATGAGTGTGGAACCCAATTTTCGAGTTTTTTCACTTTTCCAATCGCCTTGAAGTGGTCAGCGACGGTCGTTTTACTGACTTTGAGTTGCTCTGCAAGTTCTCGAACAGTTGTTTTGGGGTTTTCTTCCACCACTGATCGCAGAACATCATCATTAAGAGAGGAAGGCCTTCCACGACCTTCTTCATCTTCAAGGCTGAAATCTCCCTCCCGAAATTTTTTAAACCACCTTTGCACAGTGCACTCATTAACACAACCCTCGCCCCAGACTTGGTTAATGTTTCTAGCCGTTTGGGCTCCGCTTCGGCCGAGTTTAAACTCGTAAAAGAAAATCGTACGAAATTCTCGCTTTGACATTATAAGGATGACTGAATTATTTCCAAGTAGCGGAATGCTACAGAGGTAAACAAACAATATCATTTGGAAGAGGATTAATAAGTGTTGACATTCATACAAATGAGTAATCCTGTAAACGTAAACAGAATATTTTATATAGATTTTTTTTAATGAAAACTTAAAATCCTGCATTATTTTCCGGACAACCCAATAGTTATGTTGTGTTAAGTTCTAAGTTATTTAAGTACTGATATTTTAAGATTTGGTGCTGGGGTGTTAATTTTTTATTCATTTCATTTATTAATTTTCAGTCCTTATAGAAGAAAATTGCAAATTCAAATGTGATATTTTAGGGGTTTGTTCTTATTGTACTCTGCCATTTGGCTAATTACTTGTACGTTATAGAAATTATAAATGGCGGATTGGTTGTAAATTCCTTCGACTTGAATGAAATCCGGATCGTTGAAAACAACGAGCTGAGGGTAGGAACTTTTTTAAATTTTAATCCTATACGGCTTTGTAATTAGAATAGTTCTCGTTTCAATTAAAACCGAAACTTTCTCTTTTTGAGAGAGAGAGAGAGAGAGAGAGAGAGAGAGAGAGAGAGCATTTGTCCTCAGAAAACTTTTATAAGTCCGCGAATCTAATTCTGTTTTATACTAATCTAACGAGAGTCAAGACGGAATAACGTTCAAAGATAATACCTAAAACGGCCATGGCTTAAAGTTTCAAGTCAACCCATAATCCGACATCATTTCGTAATCAGCCAAATGTAAATGATCTAGTAAGCACAGATAAATACTCCATGGGGGAAGTAAGAATCGTGTTAGACCCTACTCGTCGAAATTGACTTTAAACACGCTTGCAACTCGAATCATAGTTTCAATCGATCAAATAAAATTCCAAAACTTGAACCGTTTTGAACTGGGTCCATGAGAAAATATGTAATAAACATAATTCAAAGTAAGTTCAAAGTAAGTAAGATTCTTCTTATTCAAATACTAAATTTTGTATACAGTTAAAACAAATTATACACTTCCTTATTTAAATTTGAAAATGATGAATGAATTTTAATTAGTGTTGCTTTCAGAATAATTGCATTCGGGAACGTACCCTGTTTTCTGTTTGGCATCAATCGAATCATTTCTTGTTTATGCCTTATTTGAATGGCTAAAATAATGGAGTCAGTGTTTTAAATGAAGATTTATGCAGTAAATGTCGTTAATTATAAACGGCAATTTTAAATTTCTTGATGGTTAATAAAAAAATCGAATTTTCCTTTCATTTGTTCATTATGTTACGATAAATATATCTGTTTGTAAAATAAATCATGCTTTTTTTTGCTATTATTGGTTTTGATGCTCTTCTTTTTTGTGGATAGTTTGTTTTTATTTGTACACAAGTTTTAAAGGTGATCACTGAAATTTCTTTAGTCACCTTTAGAAAAGGACTTAATAATAGTAATTAAATGATGCTTGTTATCTGATCAGCAGATTCAAATCTGTTGGCTTTCTGTTAGTCGGTACGACAAAAATCCTGAATCACAAAAAATTTAAAGTTGTAATACTTGATTATTCGGAGATCCTGAGATGCGATCTGGTGTAGCGTACGTTTTGGAAAATATTTTCTTTGTCGTGACGTTTCAATTTTTATTGAGATCATCTTCAGAGCTCAAAGTTGTTTTCCTTGTATATGTGTCATCCTTGACTGTTGGTTGAGAGTGCAACTTAATTGGGCACTCTCAGCACGACAGACAATAATGAGCCATCTACATGGAAAAAAACTGCTTTTCGCTCCGAAGATAATCGACAAAGATCGAAACCTGGGCTCGATAATATGTTTTTCTAAAACTTACGTCATTTCCGTGTAGATGGGTCATTCTTGCGAATGCAACTAATTAATTGGGAAATAGTGAGGTATCAACACGGAAAACAAACACATTGCTGAAGATGATTTCAATAAAGATCGAAACGTTAGCACGATAAACCTACGTCACACAAGACCGCATATCACGATTTCCGAATTAACTAACGGTTACTAAACACCACACATTTGTATTCTTTATTCAATGTAATCACGGTACTTTGCACACGGTCCCAGCACAACACTAATGCCAACGCTGCATCTGGAGCATAATATACATGCCAGGAGAAACGAGCCAGTGTTGGCACTCAGTATAAGGAAATAAAGGTGATGGAGGTTTGGAAGCCATCGGGCTCAAATAGTAGGGTGTAGGTACATCGAAATGTTGTCTTGACACTTTTGGATTCAGGAATGGATCATTTCGTTGGCTGAAGGAATTTTGAAGTCGTTGTGGAAAGTGAGGTTAGCGCCTAAGTAAGGAGATTTTACTATTTCTTTAAGGATTGGACGTTACACGGCTTCACAGAACCCCAGAGTCGAAGAAACAGAACACAGTGGTCACTGTACCGTCTTGGATGGATACAAGGTCACCAGGGACTGGAGGAGCTCCCGCCTGCGCACTGCAGCTGTTCAGCTTATTGCTTACTATACCCTGGCTCCATTTTTGGGAGGAGAGCTCACAACACAAAGTGAACTTGAGCCCCCTTTGTACCAGTGTTCTTCCATCGAAGAAACTCATTTTTGATGGGGGTTGGGACCAGATTCAGGGTCGCTGAGATCTAGTCCTACCCCTTCCATTGATGAGTGCCGTGTCAATTTCTTTTAATTTCGGCCACCGGTCCCTTTAGGAGTCAGAAAAATTCCAGAAGCGACGGTGGGGATCGAACCCACGCCCCCGGGTCTACTAGACGAGAGTCTGACGCCTTAACCACTCGGCTACTGCGGCCCTCCTTGTACTGTCTTACATGAAGTTAGTTTACTGTTGACAGTCAACGCGAATTTTGGTCGTAGAAGTCTTTGAAGTTTGCCAAGTTGCTGTTTTCTTGTAAACCTCGTGTAGGATTATCAATTAAGTCCCTGTGTACGTATCCTTCTGTGGTATCGAGTAGTTGAATGGTCCGTATCATTTTGTTGTTGATATATGAAACACTAGACTGTTATTTTTTCGGGGAGAATTTTTGTTAAATCAGTTTCGTTTTTTAAAATTTAAATTTTATAATAGTCTTCGATATGTTCAATGTATTCTTGGATATTGAAGGTGGCTTGGACAGGATTTGAGTTAGAAAACAAAATACCGGTATCGTCCGCGTAGGTGGTGATGATGGTGCAAATAATTCAGCATTATAGATGGTATAAAGGAAGGGACCAATAATGCTCCCTTGTGAGACGCCAAATTGTATTGTTCTGTCTGTTTTACTCTGAAGGAGCGGTCGGTTAAATAGGTTTGTAGGTTAAGGTAATAAGTGTGGGTAGGAAGCGTTATAAAGCATGACTGGGTTCTTTTGAAAAGTTGTAATACATCTTGTTCTCTAGAGTAGAGGAGATAGTGTCGACAACTCTGCGAATTAGTAAGAGGTTTAGAAATAAATTTGAAATTTAGGTCAAAAGTGTAATCACAAAATTTACCATAAATTATCATTTTTTCTGGTCTGAACCGAGAGGGTAAAATCGCCAACCACAGATGTAAAATTTATCCCATGTTGTTATCCGGGTTATTAACATTGGAGAGGTTCTGAAAAGGGTTTTTCAAGGGTTGTGGAGGAATGGATTGTGCTCAAATTGAATTTCACCCTCTCCATCCCTATTATGGAAATATAGCTGTGCGAGTATGTGAAAGAGGGAGAATGCCTTGTGATCGGTTCATTAGAGAACGGAACAAGTGAAGCAATTCCTCGGTCGGAAACCTCTTGGCTTTCTTTCAGACCGTTAGCTATACTTTTCCAATATTTGTATACACTTCAATCCGCCTTTAACTTTACGTTGTTACTTTTACCTTTCTTGCCAAGCTTTTTAGGTAAATCTGGAACGTTCAACTCCTCTAAATCGTTATTGTAAACATAACAATCTCATACGAATTACGTTTAAATATTTACTTATATTATTGAATCTATAATCTGAAAAAATCCTTAATGATCATGCACCATTACATCTCTGCTCACTTCTAAACCGAAAGTCAAGCAGGCCATCCTAAACTTTTCCAAAACGAAAAGCCCAGGTGACGACCTAACCATTACCATCATCCTATCCCAACTACCTGAAAAATCCATTATCTTTACAACCTACCTAATCAATGCCGTCCTACGTACAACTCATTTCCTCAAATGGTGGAAACTTTTGTCAACCAAGATGCTCCCAAAACTTAAAAATCCAAATCACCTTGCTAGCTCCTACCTACTCATCAGTCTTTTACCCATTATTGGCAATATCATAGAAAAGCTCGTCCTGATCCGCTAGTCAAAGAAAATTCCTACAAACACAATTCCCCATCACCAATTCGGCTTACTGATTTGCCGCCCAAATGTACAGCAAGCCATCGCATAATCGACGTTATTACCACATCCCTTGATATAAAACAATGTTGCCCGGGGTGTTCTTGCATATCCACCAGACATTTTCCCTAGTATGGCACGCTAGGCTGCAGGTGAACTTTGAACTACTTCTAAGAATACCGCATAAATTCATTTTCTCCTATCCATCCTATTTTAGAAGGTCACCTACAGGGCAGCGTGCTCGCTCCTTTCCTATAATTCATTTATACTTCCGACCTAACCTTTCACATTCATGTTTGCCGATGATCCTTTCTCCTGGTAAAGATCGTGTCTCAGCTAATTTCTAAAATGACCAAGACATCCTTCAATACTAGCTTCGACAGTGGAAATCAAGATCTGGTGTATGTGTATTTGTGTTATATTATCTACAAATCACGAAGCCTTGAGGTACTGAGAAACAAGCTGTACGATAAAGAAAAAAAGAGAGCTGGTTGCTGTTCTATCAAAAATAAAACTTGGCTGGAGAATCAGCAAATGAAAATTTGCAGGTATAAAACACGAGACAGATGAGAAAAGAACTGCAAAGCTAACGAAGAGAGGGCTAGAGGTATGAGAAATATAGTTTGCCTGAATACAAACTAAATTTTTTAACGGAATTTATTTTATTTATTGATATTGATATCAGGGAATTCAAAATATTGAGCAAATGTTATAATTACGTAAAAGTCTGACAATCTCTCAGACCAGGAGGCAATGGGGAGAGAAACCAACCCATACTTGGCCTCTCTTTTATTTGATTGGATGGGTTAAAGTAGAAAATAAGAAATAAGATAAATAAAGTTCGAAAAACAAAAAAACTAAACTTGGCAAAATTTGAAGACATTATATAATTTTTCTCTCAAATACCTCTTTAATTTCAGAAAATTCGGCTTTCGGAGTTGCCATTGAACTGTACAGCAAGCCCATCGCGTAGTCGACGTTATTTCCACATCCCAAGCTGTTTCCCTTCCCAATGGACTTACCTCTTTCTTCCTCCCGCTAAAATCAGGCGTGCCCCAAGGCTCTAGCATTTCTCCTATCCTTTTATCCATTTATATCAATGATCCATCAAGTCATGTAACTATCACCTATATGCCGATGACTCCCAAACATACTTGTCCTTTCACCCTTCCGATCTTCACTCGGCCATTCTCAATATCCAAAAAGACCTAAACTCCATCAATGAATGGTCCCATAAAAATTCCCTAGTCCTCAACCCGTCCAAATCCACTACCATAATTATCGAGACCAAGCAACCCTCAATTCCCTACCCAGCAACCCACCTCTCATACTAAATAATCACCCCATCCCCTTCTGCTCCTCGGTTAAAAACCTAGGAGTAGTCTTTGATCAAAACCTTTCCTGGCGTTCTCACATTTCCCAAATTTCCCGCCATTCCATCGCCTCCCTCAGCCTGTTCCGTCGGTCCTGGCTTCTCTTACCTTCTCCACCCGCAAACTCCTTGTACTTCCATTCTTCGATTGCAGCTGTGTGGCATATGGTGGTCTCTCAGACCGGGAGAACGCACGATTGAAGCGTATTTTCAATTGTTGCGTAAGATTTGTATACGGCGCCCCTCGTGGATCCCGGGTGTCGGGGTTGTATTTCCAACTTTCCTGGCTATTCCCCTCCTTCCGTGCCCAGTATTTCCTAGGTTGCTTTCTTTTCCAGTCCATCCACACTCGTCGTCCTCCTTACAGCATCCAATCCCTTCAATTCAACTCTTCACCTCACTCGCGTAAGACCCGCTCATCCCCAATCGACCTTATCCTTCCGCAACATACAACCCATACTTTCGAAGATCCTTTCTGATCCGAGCCCCTAAACTCTGGAACTCCCTTCCCCTTTCTATTCGTCACGCTGCCTCCTTTTCCTCCTTTAAATCCCATCTTTATAATCACCTCCTCTCCCTCCAAACAGAGACCTCACGATAGCATTTATTATTTTTGTTTTTGTTAATTTCCTCTTCTGGCCCGCCATACTGGCATACATTGTTCCACGATTTATATATCTTTTTTTTAATTATGTAACAGCATAGAAGGTTATTTATTTATTGTATTTCATGCAAATGATTCTTAGGGGACACCAGTCCCAGAATAAAGTGGTTTTTCTTCTTCTTCTTCTTAAACGATCAAAACTCTCATTGACAAACAAACGGGTACTTTACATTGCTCTCCTGGCATCCATTTGGACGTACCGATTTGAGCGGGTCTGCTAAGCGTTCCAACCTCAATCGAATACAATCCCTTCAATTCAAAATCCTCAGAAAAACGACGTTTTCTTTGTAGCCAATCACACCATCCATACCGACCTAAATGTCCCTCTTGTTACTGAGCTAGCCCAATCCCGCTACAAAACTTTCCATTCGAAACTACACTTTCATTCGAACCCTTTCGCCAAAACCCCGTCATCCACCACTACCTTCCACCATTACCTAATAATCCAAACAGAAGACTGAAGCGTCGGTGGCCCCGCGACAACCGTAACATATGACGTCGATCTCCTAAGAAGGAGCTCGCTCATCGTCATGATGTACTAACGGTCACTATCACAGGATGGTAGCTGTTCAAGCTTTCATGCTACTATCGGTATTGCGTAAATAGTATATGCTTTATCTATTGCGTCAAAGAATGAAGCTGTAAAAATAATAAAATAAAGAATCTGTATTAATCTCTTAAAATAAAACAGAGCTTAACTTTAGATAAAGTAATTTCTGAATTAAAATCGTGCAAGAATGGCTCAAACCTCTGTAATTTGTTTCCATTCAAAATGTTAAAGTTTTATAGTTGGTAACAGTAGAACTAGATTAAACTTTTGAATATTAACCGTACTAATTTAGTCGTGAAAAGTACTCGTAGGGCTTGGTTTAATTTGCTTTCGGCAAAGTGTCTCTTTCTTTGATCTATGCAAAATTTAATATCGCTGGTACAGTCTCCACGTAACATATGTAATATATAAAATCATGTAATTGGTTTTTATTGAAAATAAATATTCTATTGTGTTGTAAACCAATGAAATGTTCATAATAAAAAGTATCTGTAAAAAAAGTGCCCATTATCAAGCTTTTAAAAATGATATACCTTTCATCTAGCAATTAGCAATATAACCAAATTTTATTGGATTTAAAAAAATGTATATCAGGTCAACTAGGTCCACCCGTTTAACCGAACTTATGATCATGTACTTCTGGTTTTGTCAATATGAACGCTAGAAGTCGATCTGACATTTCTGCCCCCAACACATGCAACTTGGAAACTTAGATTTACTCACACTACTCACATTCTCACTTTTTAAACGTATTTTTTCTCGTATTATGCCATCATCTTTTAGAATATCTTTATCTAAATGACCTACTTGAGAGTCTAAGGGACCTTTTTTAATAAACAGAAAACAAACACGAAACCAGAAATCAAGTAATGTAAAAATAAAACAGCCATGTCTCTTAGTCAGCTGGATTTGATCCCTAAACTTCGATTCGTCAAACATCGATCCCTTAATTAGTTAAAGTTTTGCAATCCAGCCTACCATTTCATTTAATTAATTGATGTTTTAAATTCCATTTTTCGGTCAGGTTCCAGACATATGCGCGGGCGCTCAGACGACCACCGTTTTGTCAAGGCGGTCCAGTTTGTATTGTCTTGAAATTGACCATACAAATACAGCAAGACCTGCACGAAGGTTGCCGCGGCAGTTGATAGGTAGGCAGATCTCCCGACGTTACGATCACGCGAATAGCTATCTCCCAAATAGCTAACAACTATAAAAAAAAGCAAACGTCACAACCTCGTCTGTACCAAACCCCTTTCCCTAGATATGTTATGGTAGATGGGTAAAAAGGACGAGATTCTCCGGGTCGAAAGTATTCAGGGCAAAGTTTACACTTTCACGCAAATAAATACATTCCTATTGTTATGCCCAAACGACAACACAAACCTATGAATTATTATAAACGAAAACTTCCTGTTTTCCTGTTTGTTCTTTCCCATAATACCCTCTAGCTATCTTTTTACTTTTTTATCGATAAAATTGATAAATAACCTACAAATCTCAATTTTTTTTTATCATGAGCACTTTCAGTCGATTACGTGTAATTTGGCTTCATCCGGTAAAAACTGTACTTATCTTATGTTTCGACGAGCTAAGTGGGGCTCTTAACATACTGGATGTCGGCAACAGTGTTTTCCTAGGTGTATTTTTAATTACGACATCCTCCGAGGGAAGGAACATCTGGACTCCTTAATGCAGCGTCACATGTCTTTGCGGTTTATTAATACCGTCGGACGTGTGGTGCAGGCGAGGGACCCTTCTTAATTCCGAACCCAATTCCACCCCCGCTCGTCTATCTCATGGCCACAGTAGCACTAATGCCCTACCATTAGACAGGAAAGACCTCCCTTGACCAAGGGCCCACCTTTATGTGTCCACTTACACTATAAACAGCCCTCCGGTCGAATAAGTCTTGAGGAATTGTGAGCTGAATTGAAATCTAACCAATCGGAAATATCTTGCGTACATTCCGAAGAGTGATCTTGATTACTGAAACCTTTTGTATGTAATTTATGAGAATTGTTCTGAATGGCGATATTTATTAAGTCGGAGAAAGTTTATTCGTATGCAGTCTGGTGAGACGTAGGTTATAGAAAAAACACTTTCTTTATCCGGCCAACGTTTCGATCTTTATTGAGATCATCTTCAGCGCTAAAAGTGCTTGTTGGAGATTGGTGACCGTTAGTCGTTGATTATTTGGAGATTGTGAGATGCTGCCTGGTGTGATGGTTTTGGAAAAACATTTTCATTTTTGTACCAACGTTTCGATCTTTATTGAGATCATCTTCAGGGTTCAAAGTATTCTTTTTCAATGTAGATGTGTCATTCTTCTGTGATTCAACACGACAATAAAAACGACAAACATCTACACGGAAAACAAACACTTTTAGCCTGAAGATGATCTCAATAATGATCGAAACGTTGGCGCAAATAAAGAAAATGATTTTTTAAGACCTACGTCACACCAGATCTTATCTCACGATCTCCATATATTCGTTTTAGTAGATTTGTTGGAAATTAAATCTGTAAAAATCAGTTGGTAATAATTTTTTCTTATATATTCCTCAGGGCCGGCTTCTTTTGTAAAATATGGGAAAAAGGCTCATTACATTAAATCAAAACTCTGGCAAAAATCCAATTCTTTAAATAGCCATCGACTAGTTGTTTCCTCATAATATGATTTTGAAAGCGTACAAGCCCTAACAAGTTTCACCTCCTCACTAAGGTTAAACTTATGTCTTAAATTTTAATAACTCTAACCAACTGCTGGAGTAATTTCCACGCCGTAATGTCTAGTTAATTAGGGGACATTATCTGCATCATCTCCGCCCTTCGGTGTAGGTTCGCTAAACGCCTTGGAAAGTAGGTTTTTTTTCTCGCGAGGCTTTTGAACCTAATGTTTAAAACATAAATTACAAAAAAATCTTAATTGGAATATTACTAAAATAACAGCTATAATTAGTTTTTTCTATTTCAGACCAATCGGTACAATCGTATTTTTTTGTTTCGGCAGAACAATTTGCTACCTGGAGGCTCCAGTCGTAATCATTTATTACCTCTTGATTTAAATGTCCGTAAGGAGCCTCTTTTCGAGTATCCTGGATCAAAACCATTAACCATAAAGGTTTACATCTTATCCATACCTCAAGAGGTCCAAGGAATTTAGATTCCACTCCGCGTCTCTCGAACATCACGATCTGATCAACCAGGGTACCCGCCATCTTCTGGACGATGGATGTACGAAAGCAATATGCAATTATGCATTTAATGTATAATGAGTGATGACGGTTATTCGATGATTTTTCAGAGAACATGAGATGCCGTCTGGTGAGACGTAGGTTATAAAAAAAAAAACATTTCCTTTATCTTGCCAACGTTTCGATCTTTATCCATATCATCATCATTAGGGCTTAAAGTGCTTGTTGGTGATTGGTTACCGTTAGTCGATGATTAGTCGGAGATTGTGAGATGCAATCTGGTGAGACGTAGGCTATAAAAAAAAAACATTTCCTTTATCTTGCCAACGTTTCGATCTTTATCCATATCATCATCATCAGGGCTTAAAGTGCTTGTTGGTGATTAGTTCCGTTAGTCGATGATTAGTCGGAGATTGTGAGATGCAGTCTGGTGAGACGTAGGTTATAGAAAAAACATTTATTTTATCGGGTCAACGTTTCGATCTTTATTGAGATCATCTTCAGCGCTTAAAGTGCTTGTTGGCGATTGGTGACCGTTAGTCTATGATTATTCGGAGACTGTGAGATGCGGTCTGGTTAGACATATGTTTTAGAAAAATCATTTTCTTTGTCTGACCAACGTTTCGATCTTTATTGTGATCTTCTTCAGGGCTCAAAGTTGTTTTCCTTGTACATGTGTCATCCTTGACTGTTGGTTGAGAGTGCAACTTAATTGGGCACTCTCAACATGACAGACAATAATGAGCCATCTACATGGAAAAAAACTGCTTTTCGCTCTGAAGATAATCGAAAAAGATCGAAACCTGGGCTCGATAATATGTTTTTCTAAAACTTACGTCATACCCGACCTCATTTGACGATTTCCGAATTTGTATTTAATTTTTTTTAGGAAATGGCATTCGTATACTTTTCTTTCTGCCGCAATCAATAGAATCTAGAAATTCCTTTCTTTCCACGTCGTATTCCAAACATTCCAAAGTGATATACTCGAAGTCCTCCAGGAGTCACATGTCTCGTAATTGGGCATTAATCTTAAATTAATTCTGTACAAATATGCTCCACAAATTCATGCATGTCTTGGACATCGCTGCGAAGAAGGAATTACGGTTGATTACTTTTGATGTTATAATGTATTTTTCATTGTTTTATTTTTGAAACATTTTAATTTTTTTGACAATTTTCTTTTGTGGTACTCTCATAATAGATTTTATCAAATATTCCGAATTTAACAGATAGGAATGTCTTTTATTTAATCTAAATTAAACTTTAAAACGATTTTAATGTATTTAAAATTACGTGGAATAAATAAAATGCCCGGTTTTGCTTTTATGAAATTTTACACAAGCAAATATTTGACTACGCACAGGTCCATTGTTCGCAGTTTGATCATCCTGTTCCCCCTATTCTCTCTCGCTTTATTGTTCGGGCGGTTTGCTAACTTCGTTGGTTTACAAAAAAAAAGTTTAATCGTTTTTCTGATTGATCTTATAAACAAGCCAAAAAAAGTCGGTTTTAGGAGTAAGGTTAATCAGAATTTTTTTGTTTCACATAATTTAAAAAAATCCAATTTGTTTAATATTTTCAAATTTGGAGCTAATCCCATATTCCAAAAAGTCTATTCCTTTCATAGTTCTTTCATCAAAGGAAGCCATTTGTTATAACTATTTCTTTGCTTTCGATAAAAAATTTTGCTTACATTTATATGTTTTGGTCTTTGCTAAATTGATGTACTTAGGGTCTCTATAAGGTCAGATAAGATTTTTTCATATTTTATTTTTTGCAATTTTTAATTGTACAATAAAATAATATAATTATGATTTTTTATTTTTATTAATTACATGTTTAGATATAATACCTGTACAATATTTTACTATGTGAACTACGTTATGTCATAATACTTTTTATTTCTTATAATCTTTTTTTTTAACTTCTTTGTATAGTTTGTATCTTTTCTGTACACTTGTGTTTACTACATTTTTGTTATTCTTAACTATCAACCCCATTATATTGTGTGGTCCGATTGATCAAATAACATCATTAAATTCATCAAACTTTATGTTAGGTATTGGTTCAGTTAAAAAAGAAAATGGCACAAAGGTGGAAAAATTCCAAAGGTTGGATTGACATGGGAAGTTGGTTTCCAAGTTCAAGGGGTAGAACAGCGGCGTAATGAACCGAACGTCTTGGGTTCGAATCCCGCTCGTGACACTAACTTCATATCTCAACCAATGCCTTACATAAAGATTTATTAATCGAAAGAGCTTATTATCTACGTTTTGTAAGGGCTTAAGTTACTTCTTTTCTTGTTATTTTATGCTTATATATATATATATATATATATATATATATGCGGGCGACCAGGACCCGAGGGGTTAAAAGCCTGGGTTGGCCCGTACCCCATCCCTAAAAGGTCCGGGACCTGGTCGGCTCACGAGTCCTGCATAAACCTATTGGACTTATTAACAAACCCCAGGATTGTGGACCATTTTATCCCGGGGAGTGTGTTAGCTATGTCCTCTCCTTCGAAAGTGTCGAATCTTTCCCTGGCATACCTATCGCATTCAGCTAGGTAGTGTCGAGCCGTTTCTTCTTTTGTCTCGCAGAAGCGGCAGAAGGGGTCTGGTAGGGTGGCCATTATGGAGAGGTGTCTTCTCAAGGGGCAATGGCCCGTTAGGATACCTATCAGTCTCCTAATTCTCCTCCTAGAGTTGGAGAGTAACTATTTCGCCTCCTTAGGTTTGATTTCCTTCAGAAACTCCTTCGATTGCCTGCATCCGGGGGACGTATTCCATTCTTTGAGGAATTGTTTCATACCACAGCAACTTATACTCTCTTTTGCTATGCTTAAAGAGTGGGGTAATACTGGTTGCGGCCCGACAAACGCAGTATTTGGTCCTTCCTTGGCCAGGCTGTCCGCCTCTTCGTTGCCATAGCGTCCCTTATGAGCTGGTATCCATATACGGGTTACCTTATTATCATACCTGGTAATGATCCTATTAATGAGTTCAACCGTTTCCTCCACCAGTCTAGATGTTGATAATTCTTTTTGTAATGATTTTAGACTGGCCTGACTGTCAGAAATATTTTTTATATCTTTTCCCCTTATCCTGTTAGCCATAAGTGTTCTGCAGCAGACATTAATGGCCCAGACCTCCGCCTGAAAGACAGAGGTGTTATTGCCAAGAGGTGAGGAGATGCTGATCCCTAATCTGGGTATGTGTATTCCAGCATCACTTCCCTTATCCTTAATGAGTGAGCCAGCAGTGAAGCAGTCAAGGCTGCGATGGTCATCTGCAGGCTTATAGTTACCGTCACAGGGAGTAACTACCTGAAAGTATTTTTTCCCTAAAGGTGTTTTCACCTTTTTGTCGCTTACACCCAGTAGTTGGTTGTTGATCTTACTCAATAAGTATAATTATATTATTTTATGCTAGTATTTTATGTTTTTGTTATGTTGAATTTTTTTTTGCGGAATGTTTTTTACTGTTTACACCTCGAACTATATTCTATTTATTTATTTCCATTGTTACTATTTTCTATTTTTCCTGTTGGTTTTTGCTATACTTTTCTTTTGTGATTTCTTTTTTGTCACTTGTATGTGTGAAGCTTGGCAAAAAAGACTGATGGTCGAAAGCAGAGCAACAGAAATGTTAGGGTTTAACATTAATTTAATTCAACACTTTCGTGGTCCGCTTGACCAATTATTACATGACAATTAATTAAGGTTTTTAGTTGAGATGAAAAAAAGTCAATGGCACGAGAGGGATTCGAACCAACGACCCTCGATACGCCGCTGCTCGATGGATAGTGGTCACGATAGATCAGGTGGTAGAGCGGCGGTGCATCTAACCGAGGGTCGTTGGTTCGAATCCCTCTTGTGCCATTGACTTTTTTTCATTTCAACTGAAAATCTTAATTATTTGTCATTTAATATTAATTATAAAACATTTTATAAAAAAGTAAGGAAAATTGATGCCGTCAGTACATACCATCCCAAAATATTTTATTAAAAATAGAACAAGTTGTAAGAAATTGTAATAAAGGAAGGGTGATAACTGAAATAGAAGAAGAAACACTAATTTTGAGAAAAAAAAAGTCTTTTCATTTTTGTTTTACCATTTTGCTTGTAACAAAAGTTCTGAGGAGGAGTGCTAGACTAAACATCGTCTCAGTGTCACTCCTGTTTTGTCGAAGTTTAAGTACAATTTGGTGTGAAATGCTGAGAAAAGTCGCGTTTCAGTAGTGGAACAGTTATTTAGTAAATATAGTGGACAGCTTAGTTCAAAACTTTGTGTTGACTTAGGATCGGCGGCCTTGTGTGGCATTCGACAGTAAAAAACACGAAATGAAAGCAGAGGTTATCGATGAGGTCAGAAATCAACAAAGACGCTAAGAAACCAAAATCTGTTGTCAAGCGTGTAATAAGAATATCACAAACTCCAAAATTAACGATTATTTACAACAACAAAAACCAGTAAATATTTTTAAAAATGAAAAAATCTTAGAAGCTCGCAACCAGACATTGGAAGATTAACAAATATATAAAAGACAGTTATCAAAAATGTCGGCGAAGTCATGCAGGATTTCTTCAATAGCTTGGATTGTTGTAACCCACGATCTTCGGCTAAATACGCCGCTGCTTTACCACTTAAACTATCGTGACCTCCATCGAATCGGACATCAATTCCCATCTCAACCCCATCTTTTGAATTTTCCTCCTTTTTGCCATTTTTCAAATGTCGTGTAATCGGATTGGATTCTTGGCTACAAATGAAATGGTCATGGAAGAGGGATTTAGTGAAGTATACTTCGTTTTAATTCATTAAATGCACTAATTTCCCGTCCCGCTTGATCCATGTTTATGTTGTCCATTCAAAAAATCCATGTTTTGACGTTTTTATGGCATGTTTTTGTAAATTCTGAGGTTTTCAGTTGCCTTTTCGCTCGTTTCGAGGTTTTTATTGCAGGGTTTTGAAGCTTTTATTGCATGTTTTTGCAGGGTCTGAGGTTTTTCTTTCACTTTCTTGCACGTTTTGAGGTTTTTACTGCAGGGTTTTGAAGCTTTTATTGCATGTTTTTGCAGGGTCTGAGGTTTTTCTTTCACTTTCTTGCACGTTTTGAGGTTTTTACTGCAGGGTTTTGAAGCTTTTATTGCATGTTTTTGCAGGGTCTGAGGTTTTTCTTTCACTTTCTTGCACGTTTTGAGGTTTTTACTGCAGGGTTTTGAAGCTTTTATTGCATGTTTTTGCAGGGTCTGAGGT
>CM077107.1:24055552-24075611 GCA_039619505.1 Cimex hemipterus
TTTTATTGCATGTTTTTGCAGGGTCTGAGGTTTTTCTTTCACTTTCTGCACGTTTTGGAGTTTTTATTGCACGGCTTTGGATATTTGATTGAATTCATTAATTTCATGGTGCGCTTGACCAATTAATATACTACAATTGATTAAGGCTTTTAGTTAAGATAAAATTATTATTATTATTATAGAACTGATCTGCTAATCTCTTAGACTGACAGTTTTAGTTCTGTGTTTTACACGGAAAGAATTAGTTAGAGTTAAATATAATTTTATATGTAAATTTTAATAGCCGGAAGAAACTCCATTAGGGTAAAGCGTAATTTACAGTATGAGTTAAACTAAAAATAACTTCTGAACGGTCCGGAATTAAAAAAAAAGCCCGTTTGGATTTCATTGTTATAAAAAGAAAAGTGAAAAGCCATGGCTGATGAAAAACTAGAGTTGTTCCATGAACAGTAGTAACTTATGCCTTTGAATCTGGCTGAATATCTCTTATAAAGCACTATCAAAAAAAATAAATAACGTCATAAAATTGGTAAAAAATTAAAAAAAAACGTAAATGTCAAAATAATAACTACAAATATAAATTACGTTCATTAATAATTATATTCAGCCAAATAATTTTTTGGTTATCGAAAGAAGTCAACAACTCCGGAGTAAGGCAGATCGTGCAAGAAGTATGAGAGAGAATCGATAAATTTAAAGTAGGACTTCAAGTCGCCAAGTTTATTTCGATGTTGGTTCAATTTCTTAAATACAGTGATGTGAGCATAGTTTTACTAAATGAGAAAAAACTTAAAGAAACAGGAATATGGCACGCGAGGATTACCTAAAAAGCTCCACAGAAAATTTGATAACATTCAAAGGGAAGATTCGGAAAGAATTAAACAAAAAAAAAAAAAAAAAAAAACGAACCGGGTTTTTACAGTCTGAACACTGTAGATATCCTTGCAATGAAGAAGGATCCATATGCGAAGCCTTTTTACGAAAAATGTGCTTCAAAAAATCCGAGCCAATTTGGAAATGGAAAATACAACATGACCACCGTTGAGGAGAAGCACACATCATTCAAAAACGAATGGAGGTCACATCTGTAGAATGCCAAATAATGTTATTTGTTCATTATTAAGTGTCCACAGTTTCTCCTCCATCAGTTTGTTTGCTTCAGTCGTCACTCGCGATATTTTCAGTGTTAACACGAGCCATATAAAAAACAAGAAGAGAAAAACGATAGAAAAAAGATGGTAGCGATCGTTACAGTACAATTAGAGGATCCGCCTGTTCACGTTACAAAATAAAACGAAGGGGCGTCAGATGCGAAGGGCGTCTGTATAAAATGTCCGATCCCGCCGTCAGGAGGAGTAAGTTAATTTTGCAGGTTCCCAATTCACAAATGTCTCCCGGACGGTTAATCCCCGATGGTGATTAATGGAGCAATTTCGAAAACGAGGCTACCAATTGCTCACCCGGAAAATATATAAAAGGTGCGAACCTATCGAACGGTGGAATGACATATTGTTTGACTCCTGCTAAACGCCCTCGCCTCGTCGACTTTCCCTCCCTCTGTCATCCTTTTTATTAATCAAATCAATCGAATCAATTGAATCAAACGAAATAAAATAAAATGGAACACTTTAGAAAGAACGCGTGTTTTATAACCAGGAGAGAAAACGTAATTCGTTATGAATACAAACTCTTGGAAAATTCAGATTTATTTTTACATGGAACAAATAATCAATTTTTTGAAAAATCCTATTATTGATGATGCAAGGAATAATGCAACTTCCTGTTCTTTCTTTACAAATTAAAGATAAAATAATATCATGTAAAAATAAAAATGATAAATTTGTTCGCATGGGCGTCACTAGCATTTCATTGTTTGAAATGTAATTCTCTTTACCTCAACCAAACAAGGATTTCTTGCAATTGTAGTGCTTTTTCATTGATTTCTGCGCCAATTAAAACGTAAAGCCAATGTCGGTTTTGAAGAGCTTTGATACGCAAGGGATTGCGTTACACTGTGAAAGGTCAGCAATTGTGGTTTTTATAATTTGTTCTTTTATGTTTTGATCTTGGTTATTGTTTTATTTTAATTGTTTTTAAGGTGTTTCTTTACTGGACTCACAGCCATTCAATCCAATCACTTTAATGAACATATCGATAACGAGGTATGAACTCTCAGTCTAGTTTTATTTTTTGAAAGGCGTTATTTTCTTGATTAGTGCCTTTGGTATCAAAGAATTGATAAGAATTTAGCTATTTGCGGTTATCAGAATTAACGATAAGTTCGCTAGTTTTCGAGGGCCGCTTGACGAATTAATATCCTTCGGTTAATAAAGTTTTTAGTTGAGATAAAAAGTTAGTGTCACGGGCGGGATTCGAACCCACGACCCTGTGCTTGATACGCCGCTACTGTGACACTAACTTTCCACCTCAACCCCACCTTTTGAATTTTCCCTCCTTTTTGCCATTTTTCAAATGTCGGGTAATACATTTGATTCTCGGCGGCAAATGAAGTACTAGTGAACTAGTGAATTTAATGAGTTTGTAAGGGTGCAAAATTGCTATACAAACAACCCTGGTGGAGACCTTCTTCCCTGGGAGAATGATAAGAAAAGTGGGGGAGAAGGGCAATGTGCGACCGGACAAGAGCGAGTCTACAACGGTGAGCGAAATCCTTTATTTGCTCTACATTTATTAAAAATTGATTAAGGTTGAAATTGTGTCCCTTTTTGTTCTTAAGAAGAATTTTTTACTTTTTGTTTACAAATTATTTTTTTTTTGTCTGTTTCTATCTCACGGCATTTTTTGTATATATAACTCTTATTGAATTTCAAAAGGTCAAATTATAGTTTTTAAGTTTATTTGTGTGATTGTATATTTCATTTTTCCCGGTTCTTGTTTCCCTTTTGCAATTGTTCAGTCGGGGACCATCAGTCCATTGAGAGGACTAACAAGTAACAATGAATATACGTCACTAAAGCTCTCCGTGGCGAAAAGGAGAGACAATTCAAAAAGTGCGGTTGAGGTGGGGATAAGTTAGTTCACGAGTGGATTGAAGTCAGGATAGCTGAAGTGGTAGAGTAGAAGTCATGGGTTCGAATCTCGCTCGTGACATTTATCTCAACTAAAAACAATTAATTCAAGGTAACGTGAAGAAAGGTTTGACCACATTCTTCCGCCATCAACGAACTCATTTTGATTATTTGGACAAATAAAACTATTAAAACATCAATAAGTCGAGATTGTGTTGCAGCCGAGTAATCGTTTAAAACATAAAATCACGTTTTTGAACTATCATTTATTTCTCCAAGATGCGAAAGTATTAACGACCAACATTAGCTTCCGAAATTTATCCGGCCCGGAGGACCAAAGTATTGGGACCAAATGCATCGGTTTATCATGTGAAAATTGATTGTATTATCTTTCATTATTGTAGAATATTTCCTAAAATAAAATTTTAAAATCTTAAAATAAAGTATAACAAATTGAAGCCCGATTCTTCTTTCACTTTGACGATTTGAAATCTGCTACACTTTCAAATATATTTCAGTGAGCTGGTACAATGAAGTGATAATTTATAGGCTTAAAATTGAATATGTTAGTAAGGTGATTTATTTTATGGGAACTTTTTTATCAGAATTCTTTGGAAGCGTTTGCTTATATTAAAGCCCAGTTTAAGGGGATAAAGGCTATTGCCTGAAGCATTCAACCCGTTTAGTGGTATTTTTGCTTAACGTCCTTTTTCAGACATCTTCCAAAACTGATTGCCTCAATTTAGGCTGCTGTGCTAATCCCCATAAAATGTCAAATTTCTAAAAGAATTTTGAAAACTCAATCGATTTTGTCCAGATCAATGTGCGGTAGAATATATTGGATATTGGAAATATATTTTACGTTTCAGGAGTGGTATACGGGATTTCAAAAGGTACAGTTCGATAATAAACGTTCCTGCATAAATCCTTACAGGCTCTCGAACAGAGATGTCGTAATGTACGTCTTCAGAGATTTTTTCCATCAATTTATCAAAGTTCTATCAAGGCAGAAAATCAGTTGAGAAAAGAGAAACGTCTTTCCAGGCCTGTAAACTCAAATATCTTTTTCTCTGACAGAAACTCCTGAATACCGTCAGTACACTTTTCATATAATCTCCAGTGCCTCCGGAGAAATTGGCATGACCAAAAATTATCAAAAAGAAAAGTCAATTCCGTGGGACGTAATAAAATGTTCGTGGCAGATCAACCTTGCTTCCCAATTCGAAAAATGTCTAGAATCTCGCAAATTATGTTTTACCAGCTGTCAACCATGAGGAATTATGTAAACGAGCAAAATACTCTAAACACTTACCTGCCCAACAACCTTTAGAAGTCAATTATAGTACGAAAACATGAATTGCGGCCGAGAACAAATTCGTACGCAATACTCTGTATACACAACGAATGCGTGTGGGTTGAACAAAGATCAAAGAAGGCAGCGCTTTGAAATAATTATAACGTCCCAAAAGGAAGAAAATTAAATTAAATTTTATTCGTGTAAAGGAATTTATTAAAACAAGATAAAATAAAACAGAGAATAACAACAAAATGATTAATCCTATATTCCAGGCGGAGGATGATGCCAAGGGTGGATGAATTGACATCTTATTATAGGTGTAATTTAAAAAAACAAATTTTCCTGTTCAAAAATGCGTCTAAAACCCATTCTTTAAAAATCTGTCCAATTTGCAAACTTAATCTACACGTACAAAGTCAGTATAGGTGACATTTTTTTTCACGGTAGATATTTATTCGTCTTCATACTGGCTGTAATTTTTTATCGATCTATTTTCTAATCTTTGAGTACCAATTTTAAACTTTATTTTTCATTTTTTGAATAAACGTCATAATGAAATAAGAACATTTGTAAGAATGTACGATGGAATCGTAACTATTTTGAAAATCCGATATTTTTTATGATAACTATTAAAAGTCAATTTTCAAAAAGCAGTAACAGAATAATACAATTGAGAATGTGAAGAGATTAGTGACTGTTAACGGATAATTATTCAGATATCGTGAGATGCGGTCTGGTGTGATGTAGGTATCGGAAAAACGTTTTCTTTGTCGTACCAACGTTTCGATCTTTTATTGAGATCATCTTCAGAGCCCAAAGTGTTTGTCTTCTGTTCAGAGTGCCCACAATCACGCGGGACAATTACAGCAATACCATTTGACAATTACATAGAATACAAATATTTTATTGAGCCCTGAAGATGATCTCAGTAAAGATCGAAACGTTGATACGATAAAGAAAATGTTTTTCTGCAACTTACATCACACCAGACCGCATCTCACGATATCTGAATAACAATTGAGAATAGTGAGTGAGTTTATACAGGAACCTTCTTCCGTTAGAAAATAAACTACTATCCACTATTGTTCACATAAACATTCAAGTTTAACTAAATTAACTATTATACAATAACATCAGCAATAATGTTTATAAATTTAATTCGAGTAAAATTGAAAATAATTATAACTTTTCAATTAATTATTCCTTTTATGTAAGGTCTTGGTTGAGATAAAAAGTCAGCGTCACAAGCGGGATTCGAACCCAGAACCTTCTGCTAAATACGCCGCTGCTCTAACCACCTGAGCTATTGTGACTTCTATCCGTACATCAACTCTTCATCTCAACCTACAACAATTCGAATTTTCTCCCTTTTTTCCAAATTCAAATGTCGTGTAATCAGAAGTGGATTCTCAGCGACTTATGAAGTGGCCACAGGGAGCTGTTTTTGTGAAGTGACACATCTTTTGCTTAATACTTTCCAAGAGGATAGTTCCTACTCACAGTAAGTTGTTCTGCAATGATCCGGATTTCGAGCCTCTTAGCTCATCATCAGGTTGATGATCATAAGAGGTTCGCAATCCGGATCGTTGCAGAACAACTTACTGTGAGTAGGAACTATCCTTTTCGAAAGTATTGAACACCACAATCACTCCATCATTTATTGTATCATTTCTACATCTTTTGCTTATTAAATATTAATTCATTTAGGTTTTAGTGATCAATTGACGAAATTACTTGTTTTCAATTAATATTCTTTTTATATAGCCACTCGGCTACCGCGGCCCCCATATAAGATGTTGGATGAGATAACAAGTCAGTGTAACAAGCGGGATTCGAACCCATGTCCTTCGGTGTTCTAACCACTTGAGCTATCGTGGCTTCGATCCTTTCGGACACTTAACTTCCCATCTCAACCCACGTTTCGAATTTTCCCTCCTAGCTCAAGTGGAAGAGCAGCGGCGTATACTGCCGAAGGATGTGGGTTCGTATTCCGCTTGTGACTATCCGTACAGTAAAGTTCTTGATTTAGCTTGTGAATTTATTTAACATTAGATTTTACTCTGGCAAGGGTATGTATCCCACTTTGGCTAGCCTTCGGACCGACAGAAATCATACTTTTTCTTCTTCCTGGCATGGTTGTTTATACAGATCACCGGATTCCCTGTCATGTATTCCCTGCTGCTGTCTATTTCCGAAGTGCACTGTCTGCACAGGCTTGCTTTGCCTGCTTTAATCTGTACATAGGTCTCCGGAGTCTGCAGTGTCAGTAGTCAGTAGTCCTGTTTTGATTCATGTACTAACACGTTCTACTCAATTAGTTTGTTGCGTTTTGCATGTTTCCATCCATGAATACAATTTCACTAAACCGAAGAATTATTGTTAACCCATTTTCTATAATATAAAAAAAATAAATTGTACGTTTCTGGAAATTTTATGCCGTAAAAGTAAGTAAAATGCCGATATGTGTCTTCAGAAAATTTTCCTTGACCGAATTATCCATCGTTCAGGCGACATCTGAAGATTTTGTGTTGCTGCGGCCCTGCAGCGGGTTCGCTTGATAAAAAAAAAAGAACGAATTATGCAGTAGGCCAACTCGTTAAAAATAAAACAGCCCCCGCAGCCCGCGAGAAAATTGTAGATTTAGATTATACAGACTGGTTATACAATACCTGGCGTTACTGCTACTTCCCAACGAATTTACAATTTTTGATCAACAAATTTAGCACTATTTTTCTTCAAATGTTTAAAATAGATTATATAAGTATAATGCAATATACAAAAAAATAAAAATATAAATAAATAAATCTTTCTGTAAATACGGCTTCTCTTTTTAAGTTAGTTTTGTTATTATAAATAACGGAGTACGGCAAGAATTGAGCCCCTCAGGCGTTACGAAATAATGAAATATACAAAGTAAGAGAGTAACAAGTTAATTTAGCGAGACGAACGATGTTTTATTACTGCATCAAGGGTTTGTAATACTCAGATTGAAACATACAAATTTAGTATACAATTACCTCGAAGCCGTACGGGCAAATAGATTACTGTTGTACGGGCAGATGTATTTTTCACGGCGTATCAGCCTGGCAATCTCAGAAGTTTCATGTTTATAAAATGCAGGCGTTACGTTGCGAAATCAATTCCCTGATTTTCCACTTACGACTGTTCTCGCTTAATATTAGTTGAACAATGAGACTACAACTTAGCATAATAACAATTATTGCAATATAAATCCGTCTTTCAATCGTTCAAAACCATTAGGAAAAATGTATTAATTAAAACTAGATTGACGAATAATATGTTTAATATTCTTACAATTAATTAAGGGTTTTAGTTGAGAGGAAAAAAAGGCAGTGACACGAGCGAGATTCGAACCCACGACCTTCCACTAAATACGCCGCTGTTTTACCACTTGTGCTATCGTGAATTCTATCCGTACATCAACTCTTCATCTCAACCTACCACCGTTCGAATTTTCTGCTACTCTACCACTTGAGCTAAAGTGACCTCGATACGCTGGGTCACTAACCTCTCCATCGTGACAATGACGTTTTATTTCAACTAAAAACCTTAATTATTTGTAACAAGCTGACCTCAAAACTAGAGAATTTAATCAGTTTAAATAAAAGTATAACTTCAATTAATTTTTAGTTGAGATGAAAAAAAGCTAATGGCACGAGAGGGATTCGAGCCCATGACCTTCGGCTAGATAGGCCGCTGCTCTACCACCCGAGCTATCCGTGACCTCGATCAACTCCCCAGTGGCCATTTCATTTGTCGTCGAGAATCAACTGGATTATACGACATTTGAAAAATGGCAAAAAGGAGGGAAAATTCAAAAGGTTGGGTGAGATGGAAAGTTACTGTCCGAGTGGTTCGAGGTCATGAAAGGTCAAGTGGTAAAGCACCGGCTTATCAAGCCGAAGGTCGTCGGTTCGAATCCCCCTCGTGCCGTTGACTTTTCTTCCTAAACTTAAAACTTTAATTAATCGTACGATATTAATTGGTCAATCGTACTATGAAACTAGTGCCTTTAATATTATTAATAACATTTCAACTTTATTCTCTCTTTATTAATTATCCATTACCACTACAATAACGTAATAATTTTTTCGTTCATACAGGCATTACTGTACCGAACATCACAAAATCGTACCTCGGAATACCAGTTTAAAAAAAAAAACTTTAATAAATTACAGAAAAGAAGTTTACTCCGAGCTGTGAGATATAATACTCCAGACTCTATTCCCATCACGGTCTGGAGATCAAAGGAGTGAAACCGCTGCTCTTTGATCGCTGTTTAAACACTTCTCTCATTAAAATATTAGAAACAACACCAGTTTTTTTATTGCGATTTTACACTTAAGAACTTAAGGGTCAGAATGTTCATAAAAACCAACTACATTAGTTCAGTTAAAATCTACCAGGCATAAACATCCTTTCCTGGGAGGTATAGAGTTAATACCATAGAACATTGGCTTTATGCTTGGAATTTATTCATAAAAAATGAATCGGGCCTAATCCCATGCTTTGTCGGCAGATCAGAGGAAGCAACAGAATGTAAATAAATTTTAAATATTAAGAAAGAATCAAGTATACGGCCAAAGGAAAGACTTGGTTTCCTGTTTGAGCTTTCAAGACATCCCTTTCACGAGAACTTGATAAATCGAGGATAAATGGGAAGATATATCGGCAAAACTGTTTTTTTTCCAAAACATGATCAGTCAAATTTAAAATTAGTAGGAAAATATTCATCGGCCATTTAAACAGAAATGCATACATCATCGACAATCAAGTCCTCATAACATAGCCAAGAAGCTATGAAAGCATGTAAAACAATCACATCAAATTAGTGAATACATTCAAAATTTCAAAATTTGAGAAGGGCAATCATTGGGTATATTGTGTGCCACGACAAGAAATTTTGTGTAACGAAAAGGCAGATACATCCTGTAAAGAGGAGGATCTGCAAGCCCATACAAAGGTCCTGAACCAATGGTAGGGTTAACAAAAACAAACATAGAATATATCGTCACAAAACAGATCCGAACTAGGTAAAAGAAGAACTCTAAAAGCGCTAGACACAGTAAGTTGACAACAGCAAGACAACCAAACTCAGGGTTCGCAACAGAAGAGGTCATATAAACCTTCAGGTCACCGGTGTTTTTAAAAAAATCCAAAAAAAATTTTTAAAAAAATACAAAAAATAAAAAATAAGTATGTCGGCGGCCCTGCACTCGAACCCGGGACCTTTACCTTACAGTACAGAGAGCAGTGTCAACGTCTAAACCGTTGCGTCGAACGACGCCTCCTCAACCGCCATAGAAGTCAAAAATCGAAATAAATACCAAGAAAATCCAGGGAAAAGAATTCAATGACCAGCACGTCTTATTACAAATATAGATTCGATTGCACTAAGATAGGAAATTAGTAATGTGTAATATAACAGAAGGCGGCAGTGCATGTGAAAACCCGTCTTCCTAGAATCATCAACATCATTGGCTAACGGTAGCGGGAGAGCAGACTGATGAATTTCCGCCTGTTGGGTCTTTGTATGCGGCATGATAATAATTTCGGCCCTTAGGGGCTGGGGCGCCTCTACACCAATGCTGCGGCGGTAACACAACCCCGTCTTATGCAAAAGTGGGTCAGCATTCACATTGAAAATCAAAACGCCCCATAAGGCCGTTTTTACGGACGTTAAAGATCCTCTTGTCTTGTTGACAATGAGTACTCGGGAACGTCAGGTCCATTTAGCTTGCAGTGTCCTGTTAAGAATCCTTTTAGGATTAGCAGTTTGTTCCTGCTTCCCTTATCACATTCTGTAATTGCTTGTCTTCTGAACTTCGATTGTCTGTGCCCAATGAGTGAATTCCATTTTTCGTTCATTCTCTTTTTGTCCTTCTGCCTGAAATACTCATTACTAGTCTGTTTCTGTCATCCTGCCATTCAGGTCCTGTCAAAGGTGCATTGCAAGGGTGACCACTTTCTCGTTGCCTTCTACTCCCATGAGACCTGCGACCCAGCAGAAGCTGACTTTGTTCTGCGTACCTAAATGTTTAATTTGGTTTTGCCGTTCAGGATCATCCTTGGCTGCTTGGCTACGTGACATGATATATATGTTCTTGATTTTGTACTCTTTATTCATGTCTCTCGATTGCGTGAATCTCAGCTTGGAAGATACTTTAACCAATGTAAGTTGAAACAAACTTGATCTGTCTTCTTATTTAGATTTTCGTACAGGAAATTTAAAAATTGTTTTAATGATGATGATGATGAAGGAACAAGGAAGGTCGGTAAAAGTTGACGATTTATGGTTATCTGCGCAATTATCATTTTGTACGTGTGAATTTTTCATCATCGTTTTTGCTTAAATGTACCATTTTATACATACCAATTTATGCGTAGGGTATATTTAATTTTTTATTTCTGAGACCCTGAGCAAGCTTATAATGCGTGTAATGAATTTATTCCCTGTGTGAGTTAGGTCGGGGAAAGACCTCATACCTTCTACATCTCTAGCATTCCCTCCCATTTTCGTGATAAATTACATTCCTAAGATATGAAATACTCCGTGAAATTGCTCCGGCCCTAGTGTCTACTACTAATAGTATATCAGAATTTCTTAAATTGTACGAATCATTCTTACAACGGGACAATTGATTGTATCGTTTTAATTAGAACCGGATAAGACGTTTCACTCAAAGGCCAATGGTTGAATATTTTACCGTTCCCAATTATTAGCTAGGTTATTAAACAGGCTTTAAACCGCAGTCGGTTGAATTCATTAAATTTTAACTTGGGAGTTAAACCTTTGTGAAAAGGAGGTGTGGTAGACTTGCAAACTGGCAAAACACTTTAAAGTATGTGATAATGTGGTACTTCAAGTGCACGTGCGAACACAAGGGCCACGTCTGCGACAAGGGAGAGCTGAACGCAAAAAGATAATGAATAAAGTAATTGTAAGAGGAAAATGGAGTTAATAATTTCATGCCTACAGATTCTAAATATGGCAATTTTACGTCGTATAATTTAAAATATTAACAGTTTCAAAGAAAGAAGAAAATTAAAAAAAAATACACAAAACATACATAATTTAGGCAAATCCGCAATTCATATGCAAAAAACTAAATAAGCAGATTAATACAATTAAAAACGAATATACATTGAAAATTTAATATTGAAAAAAAAATTCTTTTTTTAATCTTTATCCTTGATTTTTAATATAAAAACGTACTATTGTTCTATAATAATTTTATCAAGGTAAATTACAAAGTTGTATTACTTAAAATTTATTAATTCATTTATGTTTAGTTGTCTAATCGACCAAATTATTTATTTCAGTTAGTAAGAAGATGATCTCAATAAAGGCCGAAACGTTGGCACAATGAAGAAAATTTTTTTCTGAAACCTACATCACACGAGACCGCATCTCACGATTTCTAAATAATTATATCAGTTAATTATTCTTTTTATCTAAAGTCGACACGAAAAAGTTAGTGTCACGAGCGGGATTCGAACCCATGACCTACCCCGGATTCCAACACCGCTCCAGGCACTGCAAACGTTAGTTCTCAGACAAGAATTTACATAAAAATAATAATTAATTAAAATTTATTGTCAATCGCAAGTAAACACAAAAAAGATCATTTCACATATGACAGTTTTTTTAAATGTGTGGACATTAAATTATGAGTTTGTCTAGAAGTTCCTTTTCTATTTTGATTGCATAAAGTATCTGTGATTGTATGTTACTCTGGTTCTCACGGCAAGGGAAATCGGCCGAAGCGCTCGCAAATCATAACATGTTTTATTCATAAATAAGTGTTTCCATACATATAAATGCATATAAACGACTCGGAGAATTTTCTCTTTATGTTTAAAATAAAATATAAAATTCTTTCGAAACCTAGCATGGATAATTGTACGTCTGAACATATTAAAAGCATAAAGTAATATGTGTGGTAATTAGTGACCGTTAATCGATATTTATTTCGAAATCGAGAGATGCTGGTCTGGTGTGATGTAGTTTCCAGAAAAACATGTTCATTATCGTGCCGACGTTTCGAGCATTATAGAGATCATCTTCAGGGTCTAGAATTTACAAACATTGTTTACATATGACAGTTACATTTGGGATGTGGAAAAGTGAATTTATACAATGTAAAATATATTTTTTTTATAATATCAACATGCAAAATATAATTGTTATATGTAAACAATGTTTGTAAATACCAGGCCCTGAAGATGATCTCAATAAAAGCCGAAACGTTGGCACGATAAAGAAAATGTTTTTTTTTAAACAAACATCATACCAGAAAGCATCTCACGTTTTATTAATAATTTAAAAAAATATGTTTGCACATAATGAATCAATCAATCGTTCTCGTAAATTTTAAACGTTCGACTGTGCCTTGTTTTGTGATTGTAAAATAAACAAAAATGTTGCATTTTTTATACTAAGCCAAGATCATTTTTGTCGGATGAAATATAGTTTGTACAAATGGAGAGGCAAAGTAGGATTCATCGGTCAATTTAATTAAACCACCTTAAAAGGGAAAACCTCTTGAAATTGTCTTAATGCAAACTCCGTTTCTCCTTTCAAACAAACCGACGAGTTCTTTGAAAGTTGTGAAATTAAAAAGAAAAAGGGATATTTAAGACAGTGCTTAATTAATTTAATGACCTGATACATTATGCTTTATTTCTATTTATAAAGGTCAATTCATATAGTTTATTAAGTAAATAATTAAAGAAATGTTCTAGTATGTTGTCAATGCTTATTTACAGAGATACCAACGTGTACAGATGACTAGTATTGAACCTGATCTAAGAAATGTAAAACCAGCAACATCATGATGAATCTTTTTAGATTATCACTCATATAATTTTAATAAAAATTCACGTATAATAATTACATTTATTTCTAAAAAAATCTATCACTATTTATTCGTTCAGAAATAAAAAGTTCAATGATGTCTTTGGGACAGGTAACCAGATAAGGCCTCCTGCTGGATGAGCCAGTGAGTGCCTTGTACCATTGGGTTATCCAGCGTGCCCGGTAGCGCGAAGAGATCGCGATTCTGCCCCAACGCACTAACAATATCATAAATGTTTAATAGAAAAATAGTGTCAACAAAATTATTATAATATACTTTGATTCACAAAAGGAAAACAATTATCTCAAAACATTCCTTCCAGAATAGACATTATTGATCGCGCAGCTAACTCGATTGTAATGCAAAGGGAAAGAGGGATGAAAAGTGAGATCAAAGTGATCACAAAGTCTATCTTTCCAAATCTTTCAGACGGTAAAAAATTATTCAAGGAATTCACTTATAATAATGTAGAGAGATTTTAAATAAATTAATGCTCTACGTTTGTTATTTAATATTAGAAACAATATGTAGTCAGAAAAAATACAATATTTTTTCAAAACTGTGTTTAGTGACTGTTATTTAAGAAAAACATTTTCTTTTTTTTGCCAACGTTTCGATATTTATTGCGATCATCTTCAGGGCTCAAAGTGTTTGTTTTCCGCTTAATTGTGCCAATCTAGTGTGCCGTGTTGAGAGTGCCCTAAACAACACCCAAGAATTACATCTACAGAGAAAACAAACCTTTGGCCTCTGAAGATGATCTCAATAAAGATCGAAACGTTTAACAGGCAAAAAACATTTAATAGGCACTCTCAAAACGAATGGCTTACGCAGAAAACAACTTCCAGCACTGAAGATGATCTCAATAAAATTCGAACCGTTGGCACGATAAAGAAAATGTTTTGCTAAAACGTAGGCCGTCAACAATCACAAAAAACCCTTCCAGCACTGAAGATGATCTCAATAAAGATAGAAACGTTGGCACGATAAAGAAAATGTTTTTCTGAAACGTAGGTCACAGCAAACCGCATCTCACGATCTCCGAATAATCGTCAACTAACCGTCAACAATCACAAAAAACACTTCCAGCACTGAAGATGATCTCAATAAAGATCGAAACGTTGGCACGATAAAGAAAATGTTTTTGTAAAACCTACGTCACACCCGACTCACATCACGACATCCAAATAATCACTATCTAATTTGTTGATTAAAATAATATAATAAAAGTGTCAATTTGATTTTTAATTTTGCAAATTATCTCTTTATTCCAACTAGGAGTTTTTTTATCGTTTAATAAATTAAAATTTGAAAATAATACAAGGTAGAACTCAGAAGGTGTATTGCAAGGGGAAATCCTGAAGCCAGCTATATTTAATGAAGGCAATGTCCGCCACTACACAACACCCAAGAATAACATCTACAGAGAAAACAAACACTTTGAGATCTGAGGATGATCGAAATAAATATCGAAACGTTGGCAGGTTAAAGGAAACGGTTTTGTAAAACGTACGTCACACCAGACGCACCTCACGATATCCAAATAATCACAATTCAATTTATTGATTAAAAGACAAAAGAGATACATAACAAATTTATAAATTAAGAATATAATTATAAATAATGAGAATCTAATAGAATTATAAATTTGATTTTTAGTTTTTAAGGTCATCTCTTTATTCAAACTAGGAGTATTTTGTCGTTTGATAAAATAAAAATTGAAAATGATGCAATTTAGAACTTAGAAGGTATACTGCAAGGGGAAATCCTGAGACCAACTATGTTTAATGAAGGCGATGCCAGCCGGAGAGGGCGTATCGCCCATTTCATCGTAAACGCAAATTTTTCTGTGTCCTCAACAATCCACAACTTTGGAATTATTATTACCTTGTCATCACACTTTTTTCTGGTCCATTCACTAAACGTGGATTGTTCAAGTGAGCACTAACTGCTACCTAGAAGGACAAAGTGGTGAAATTTATTCATTGACCTAAAATTTGTATAATATTTTCTAGGAATACCAGAGAATACAAAAGGAATGCCAGCAAAATACGAATTTGTTTAAAAATCGGTACAGATTTTAAGTTATAAATTGTTGATGAATTTTGAGGAAATTTTGATGAGACTTTGGGACATATTTGTATGTTGGCTGAACTGTATAAGATAGCTTGATGGAGGTAATAATATCACCTGTTATTTTTTGATCGGATCATGATTTCATTTAATTCAGTGAACTCTAATTAATATTTTATAATTAATAATTTGTTAAACAAAATTGTACTTTTTATTTCAGTTATATTGTTAACTTCTAGTTTTAATACAGAATAAAAGGGCGGTTTTTAAATGAAATATTTGTATTTATTTTAAATTTGTAATTTATTGTGTTTTACGGCTTTGGGTTTTCTGTATGAACCAAGCGTGTGTGGGAAGGCAATGTTTTGTCAGTTGGACAACATTACATTTTAAAATTAAAAATAAAGGATTGAGTCTATTTGAAGAAACGTAGTTTTTTTAAGCATTGGGGTAAAATGTACTCTTCATTGTTACTTTGAAAGGGTTAGCAATATTGTACAAGGTTAATAAAATATGAACAACTAGTTACTATGTTGAAGCGTATTGTTTCCAGCATAAGGGAATTAGGAATTGGGTTTACACTGGACGAGATCAATACGCGTTCGTTTTAATTCAGAAACATGATCAAGGCTCATCACATTATTATGGCACATTTAGAATCAATGAGTAGATGAATTAGTCTTACACTGAGAGATGATTGGATCAGAAGTAGATTTTTGATAGTGGATAGATGGAAGGTTTTTTTAAAAATATTTTGCTTGTTTTAATGGTTTCAGGCCTTCCATATTAGCAAAGCTTATTTTAATAAAGAAAATATTCTGGAAGAAAAGGAGGCGTCTGAAATTTCACGGACACCGGTGGTAACTGAACTCACGACCGCGAAGTCTACTCGACGCTAAAAATTGTTTGGAAAAATTTTTTAAATCAAACATGCGACTTTATTGAAGTACAAAGTTATCTTTGTGAAATGTATTGGTTGAAATGAAAAAGTTAGTGTCACGAGCGGGATTCGAACCCAAGACTTTCGGCCGTACGCCGCTGTTCCACTACTTGACCTATCGTGAGTTGGATCCACTCGGACATCCGGCTTCCCATCTCAATCTACCTTTCGAATTTCCTCAATTTTCAAATATCCTGTGGGAAGATATAGGATCGGTATCCGAGTGGATGACAGTCGGGATAGCTCAAGTGGTAGAACGACGGAACCGAAGGTCGTGAGTTCGAATCCCCCTCATGACACTAACTTTTTCATTTTACCAAATATCTTATGTAATGGTTAATTAATTGAAAGAAGTTATTTTGTCAATTGTTCCTTGAAACATAATGGATTTTGTAAGGAGTAATGCAGTACAGTCCTTTTGTCTGGTTTTTCAATAAAAACGATAAACAAAACATATGAGTACTATCTGTTTTTTGAACAAAGCAAGTGTAATAGAATTTTACGAAAATAAAAATTAAAAAAAAAAATCACCTTCAATAGCCTACAAAAGTAGACACATTCGTACATTTATAATCGTTACAAAACTAATTAATTAAACCTGACCAACCCTCTCCGAGATATTAATTCGGAATATAAAACTTCGTTCACCAGAGATTCTAGAATAATTGAGTGCACACATGAATACAAAAAAAAAAATTCAAAGTGTTTTTGCAGTAAAAATAAATTTATACGACCCATTATCACCTTTATAAACTTTCACATCCAACTTTTCACCGTGACCACTAGCGGAAAAACTCATTTCCTGTGACTTTTCATTTACATATTAAGGACGAGAGGACCTTTTTAACCGACACCCGTTCTAGTTTATTTTAACACACCTGGAAGAATAATTTTCCATGGGGTCGTTTTAACAGCTATAATTTTATTCACGTCAAACCTTTTGAAAAAATAATCATACGACAACACGATTATTTTGTTTTTCATCTAATCTTTTTGTATATATGATATGCTAGATACAGTATTATTATATAATTAGTGTCAAAAACATTGCATGTTGGAGTACATTATCTGTCGTGTTGATACTTGAGTTGACGTACTGTTGAGGATCAGTTTTTTAAAAGTTATTCTTTTCTTTTACTTTTCCATACTTCAGCCCCTCAATAAAGCGATCGGTATTTAAAGGGTAATACTATCGTTTTTACATTGTAATA
Source organism: Cimex hemipterus (assembly GCA_039619505.1). Taxonomy (NCBI): domain Eukaryota; kingdom Metazoa; phylum Arthropoda; class Insecta; order Hemiptera; family Cimicidae; genus Cimex; species Cimex hemipterus. The sequence continues at coordinate 24,072,982 of CM077107.1, forward strand.
TTTCTCCATGGGATCTGGTGGTAGATGGACTTTTGGTTTAGTTTATGCTTTTAGATTTTGTTAATGGATTTATTAATACATAACGATTTATAGTTTGGCTTGGGTAACGAAATCCATTAAATCAACATTCATAATTTATGACATGTTTGACTTTTTTTTTTAATGTGAAAAAAAAATTGAAGAGAACATTTACGTTACCCACGTTTCAACTGAAGGTCTATTTCAGTGCTTTTATAGTTTCAAATTTATATTTGTTTTAATGCCCCTCGGTGGTATTTCGAGTATTCCGTGTCTCACCAAATTTAAAATAGTTTATCATCCTTTATAGGATGAATTTATCTAATGAAAAAATATAAAATGCAACCCCCCATTATGTTTAGCGTTACGATTGACCAAATACATTTTTTCAATTAATTAATCTTTATGTAAGATATTGGCTGAACGTCACAAAATTCAAGTGGTTAGTGCAGCTGCGTGCTGAGCCGAAGGTCGTGGGTTCGAATCCAACTCACGCGACTAACTTTTTCATTTCATTCAATATCTTTGTATGTAACATTGAATCACGACCATATGGCCAAGCATTGAAGATTAAACATAAAAGGCAAAACAAAACCAGTCGTGATGGATCTAGCTATTCTTCCTGAGATGCAGCCTGATGTTAGAAATAAAAGAATAATTTATGTTGTTATTATTATGCTTTCGAGTTTTAACAAAAGCTTTTTATCTGTAAATTATAAAATAATACAACTTTACTTTCATTTTTAAAACTCAATGAATTGCATACATTCTTTAATAAAAATTTGAATACATTATAGCCTTTATGGTTTCAAAAGATCACGTTTCATAATCACCTCATATGAAATTATAAATGTTACATATAGGAGAGATATTAAATTCGATATTGCCTGTCGTAAAAGTTAAGGCGCTCTTTTCCCAGCGGGACAATGAATCATCAAATTTCACACAGAGTTTAATAATTGTGTTTGCGTTCAGAGTTCCACATTCACGTGTTGTTTTACACAAGTGAAACGTACGGTTTCGTCGAAATTCGAATTGAAATACTAGCCACGCTCGTTAGGAACGTAGTAGAAAATTAGGTTCCCTCCAACGAAGTGGGATTGCGAAGTTGGTTGATAAAATAGAGCGTAAACTCTAAAGCGGAGGTCATCCGAAACGATGTTTCAAACTTATCCCAAGCTCCCTAAACGACGTGTGTGATAATAGGCCATTATCGCCTTGAATGGGAACTACATTAGTGTTTCATCTAAGTTTCTATTGAGATGCAATCACGGTTTTCAATAACTTAAACGAACTTAAATTGTAATCCTTACCGACATAACGCGTGGAAAAGCCCCTACGAATAGGCTCGAAGTGATATTCGGGCGAAAGGATAAAATTTATTTAAAATTCAGCCCGTGAAGGATTTCCATCCCTCTCTGTTATCACATACAAAACCTTATTAACTTTGTTGCACAAAAAAAAAAAAAAAAAAAAAAAAAAAAAAAAAAAAAAAAAAAAAAATCAAATAATTTCAATCATCTTAATCCTGAATAGCAAATTCGTGATGTTATTAAATTTGAGATAGAGATATATTCTGCGACAAGATTAACAATAAGATCACAAATTGTACAAATCTGGGATTTGAGTTAATTAAGGATTGACTTATCATAAACTAATTTAGATAATACCAAATAAAAATTATAAATAATAGTAACAATAATAATGATTTAGGGAGTAGTTAGACGTTCATGCTGAATATGTTGTTTTAATATAAATAAGCATTAGTCCTCTCCGAAAATCATGCGGTAATTTTAAGCTTGACTGTAAAGTTCCTTTGTGGTTCAATTTGAGATGAGTTGATTTTTCGTCGGTGTCCGTAAATGAAGTTATTTATATGCTCTTTGTATCTTTGTTATTGTCCAACTCCGGTATCGTATATTGCCAGGATTAGGTTGTTTCTAGCGCATGCGAGGTCTCCAGCCGCCCTTACCGCAGAGGATGCTTCTTGGACATTGGCCATTTTACTTTGTCCTTTGTCGCCTCTTCTTTACGCGGCAGTTTTCTTTGAAACAGTTCATCAGAGTATCATTAATCTTTAATCTGGTTTAAGCTCTCGTTTTCTATGATTTGGGCTTTCACCCCTTACAAATAACGTTTTACAAATTCCTTATAACCTACCCAGTTTATCTCTTCGGTATTCCGATTTTCAAACTAATGAGTTTCAATCTAATCGTTATTTATATGCACAGATGTAATTGTAGTTGTTTTTTGCGTCAAGCAATATGTGTTTTTTTATGTATATTAATCATCCCTCTTTCATTTCCTTTTTACGCCAATATTTACACGGTTTATTTACTAACTAAAATAAACCAAAAAATATTGTACATTTATAAACTATGTCTAAAATGTAAATTATGCTCATTCAACATTTTACAAACAAGCCTTCTAAATATTTATTCAGAAATGGTGAGAAACCATTTGTGGTTGCAGAAAAATCTATTCTTTATAGTGCCAACGTTTCGATCTTCATTGAAATCATCTTCAGGGTGAAAAGTGTTTGTTGGTGATTAATAACCGTTAGTCGATGATTATTCGGAGATTCTGGGAGGCTGTATGGTGTGGCGTAGGTT
>CM077107.1:24096346-24116118 GCA_039619505.1 Cimex hemipterus
GAGAGAGAGAGAGAGAGAGAGAGAGAGAGAGAGAGAGAGAGAGAGAGAGGGAGGGAGGGAGAGAGTGAGAAAGTAAACATTACCTATTATGACGCACCATCCTTTGGTACACAGTTGGATCCAAGACACAAGAAGGTACAGGAGCAGGAGTATTTGGACCTGGCATCAAATACTCGGAACCCATCATGGGAAAACTCACCAGTATCTTTCAAGCAGAGATTCACGCAATAGAAAGATGTGTCCAATTCAACCAAGTTAAAGGATACAAAAAAAGAATATAGCTATCATGTCAGATAGCCAAGCAGCCATCAAAGCACTAAGTTCAAACATCATTAGTTCAAAGATGGGGCTGAACTGCAAAACCAAATTAAATTTTTAGGTACGCAGAACAAAGTCAGCCTCTGCTGGGTCCCAGGACACATGGGTGTAGATGGCAACGAGAAAGCGGACACCCTTGCAATGAAAGGGGCAGCTACACCGCTGACAGGACCCGAACCCTTCTGTGGCATAGGAATCCACACTATCAATGAACATCTCAGACAGAAGGACAAAAAGAAAATAAGGGAACATTGGAATTCGCTTATTTGACAAAGGCAATCCAAGAATCTTCTAACCAATTTTGGCAAGAAAGGAATTACAGAATGTGTCAAAGGAGGCAGGAATAAACTGCGAATCCTAACAGGATTCCTAACTGGACACTGTAGATTGGAATGGAATGGTAGCAAAGGTACTAGGAGGAGGTGGGGTTTGTGTGCCCCAGGCTGTACATTAAACTGTAGATTAAATGGGCATCTAAAGAAAATTGGAATAATCCAGGATGGCACATGCAGATTCTGCAAAGAAGCAGAAGAGACACCAACACATCTGCTAACAAACTGCGGAGCAACATTAGCCCGTAGGAGGAAGTGTTTTTGGATATACAATGTGACCATAGAAGAACTTCAACCAATAAAACCGGGCCTATTAATCAAGTTCCTTGATGAAATAGGACTCACCGATGTGCTCAAGGCAGAGAACGGGGGATACAATAGCTCTTAAAGGGCGCAGTATACAACACCCTGAAATATCATCACCATCATCATACCTATTACGATTTACTAATAATTCTTGATCCTATGCCGAGGAACCAGAGTTCGAAGCTTGGGAGATGTGATTAAAGAGAGCAATTACCAAGGGAAGAATCAACATAAGAAGAAATGATGAGGCAAAGACTGTAAAGTTAGAGAAAAGGAATGAACTTCACTTGCTCCCTTGGATAACAAGTGCAAGGATGCATTGTACAGTCGAAATTCGGCCTTAGTAGTGAAAAATTACGAAAACAAAAAAGCATTTTGCGTGGAATTGTACTTCAAGTAGCTAAGGTGAAGAGAAAAAAGGGAAACTTGAGAATAACCTGAACCCGTAGAAACCACAATTATTTACAACAGGCAAAATTAATTATTATGGTTAACCAACAAAATATACATAAACTAATTTAAGTGTGCTCTCAGACCAATTATGAGTAATAAATAAAAATTACAATAATAAATGTAACAGCAAAATTGCAGGGAAAGGTTGCTCGATGTTCCCACCTAACTGTTGGGTGCAATTACTTGGCTCCATATAGCGAGCATGCAGAAATGCCAGACGTTTTGAGAATTGTGCTTGAGCACGTCAGCTAGTGTTTGGCTCCCCTGTTTAGTTTTTTTTTTTTTTTTTAGAAGAAACGGGGTTGTTCTATTGTATATAGCGATAATAGTTAATTATAATTAGTTTATGTTGAGAGTGAATGCAGTTATTAGCGTGAATGTGTGGGGAGAGGGTCGATGGAGAAATATCGAATACCCAACCTCAATTCACCCTAATTGAGTAAATGCTATGTAATAGGAGTGAATGTATTTAAGAATGAACTTGAGCAAAAAGTGATTTGAAATTGAATGCATTGGGTGCTGGACTGACCTGGCTGTTGACAGAACCCCACCCCGAAACCCAACCGCTGTGGCTGGACATATAAGGCTTCCAAAATCAGGAGGGGGTGATTCTCGAGTTTGCGGGATAGAATTACTAGGAACAAGTAGAAGCCAATTGACGACTGCTTGTTAAAAGCCAATAACTATAATCAGATCATGTTGGTATGTATGCACGTATACGTGAGGATTTGAGCTTGTATAGATGTAAATCTAAAAAAGGCTGGATCATCGGAGAAGCTGTCCCGTACCAAGAGAACCGCTGATAAGTGAACCTGCGAGGATTCGTAGAAGAAAGGTCATTCCTTCCTAGGAAAGGCGATGAGAGGTAGATTCACAATAACTTTCTTTTGCACCAAAGCCCGCGTCCGGCATGTAGAGAAAGGTTATTCGATGCACAGCAACTCATCTTCGGCGGCTTAACCAATAAGAGTTCTGAACCCGGACTGCCAACCCTCAGGGTGCGTGATTCATGAGGTCTGCCGGGATTTTAATGTAAATTACAAAAGCCTAGAATTGCCCCTGGACTGTGAGAACTGATAGGCATGTGTGTGCATAGTTTCGCGCTTATATAAATTAATACTCAATCAGTAACAAAAATGCTTCGTTTGGTATTTAAGTTCAACTCTAAGGAAAAGAATTTGACAAACTTGCCGACAAATATCGCCTAGTGCCTACCGGACTGATCTCTTCTCATAACGGCTGGAGAATTGTCTTCCTCGAGGCTGCCAAAAATTACCTTCCTAATATCAATCATGATGTTCCAGGATGGCTTCAGCCCACAATGGAAAATCAGGTGAAATACCGAAAACTTTTTTGATCGGGTCTGCTGACTTGTTTCTCGTCGTTGCAGTTGTCATCTTATGTCGTCACTCGTTGGCCTTTCATTCTCCACCCGCGCTCTACACCTCCGCTTCATTTCCCTTATTTATTCTTTTAAATTTTAAACTTATTGTACAAAGCCAATCCTTGTTAAATATTTACTACCTTTATGTTTGACTTGACCTGCGTTCTATTCTCTTGCTCTCCTCTTCTCTCTCCAGAGCAAGTTTGATTGCTTTCACTGCTTGGAGGGTCGATCTGAAATATTTATTAGAGGAAAGTCGTTAAATGAAGTGGGAAAAGTACTGAGATAGTGGAAAAGACTTTGATCATTAGCAACTTTTGCCCGACCCTATCAAGGATTTGAAATTCTTCCGGCTAGACAGCAGTGGTTTTGCTCAAAGTTGGTTGAGGTGGTGATGGCGATGATAGATGGTGAAAAGAAAAAGTTGATTAGATAATTCGAAGTACTTGTAGGAATAATTTTTCAAAAGTATATATCTGATGTCGATATGAGGATGGGTTGTAGGTTGGTTTATTTGGCATATGAATCATGCTGAATGACAAGAACTTCCAGAGGGTGGAAAAGGTGGGCGGTTCAAAGAACAAATGAGAAATAGCAAAGTAATACAATTGTTTTAACTCATCAGCAGAATTTCGATTCTGGTATGTATTTCAGTTGAAAGCATATTACAATACGAGATAAATATCTGGAAAACTATAAAATTTACCAACAAATCAGTTAATCATTAAAACTGGGCAGGTGTCGACTGTCTCTAGAGAAAATATAAAAGAAGTATTTTGGTTAAAAAAGAAACTGGAAGGAAGTAAACTAGGCTTTTTTTGTTTATCCGGAATTAAATACAACGTAGGACATAACTCTTCGAGAAAGCCCTCGTCGAGGTAATGCAGAATTTAATATTCTCTCACCTCACCCCCCCCCCCCTACTTGCTATGCTGCGAGGTTTCCTGCGGCCGTGTAAGATGGGATAATTCAGGTTCAAGGATCATGTGGGCCGATACAGGCCAACTTTTATCGGGAAAATTTCTCGCGGCGGAAATTATTTTTATATTAAAACCCGTTGCCCGGGGGGCACTGGTGAAAAACAACCCTTTCCTATACAAGAAAACGGTGGGCAACCGCTGATAAAATTTCACACGTTTTACCTCGGAGCACTTGTTTTTATTTCACTTTCTATCAAATAGGTAAAATAAAAGTCATTTCATTCAAGTTTGCACTAGTCAATTTATTTTCTAGTTAGCAAAAAAATCATATAAATTAAATTAATTTTTATTTTATAACAATGGCAGAATTTCTTGCCACTTTGTTAAAATAATTAATTCACCATGTATTTTCATTCCGATAATAACTAAGAATAGACTTTAACTGTAATATTTTATATTTATTGGTCATAATTTACCATATTAATTATTGTAATGAATAATTTTTTTAATCTAAGTTTTTTGTCTGACACAAAAATTACAGTCACGAAAGAGCGAACTACTTGAGCTATCGGGACGATAAGCGTTTAGAGCAGCGTCATATTGAGCCTAAAGGTCGTGGGTTCGAATCCCGCTCGTGAAGCTAACGGTTTCATTTCAACCAAAACCTTATATTAAAATTTATCTCTAATTTTGACTTCCTTAACAATTTCCAAATACACGTAGTTTTCATTATTGCCACGAAAGGAATATGGGAGAGGTTTGAAAGTGGGGGCATTATTCAAAACAATTGTTCACATTATTTAAAAGGCCACCGACAACTTTGTACGTAAATAATAAAGCACTTCACAGATTCATCAGAGCATATTTTTCATAGCAAATTACAAAATCACACAGCCACACAAACAGGATTTTTCCACTGAAAATAATACGGAGATACTATTAATACAGAGAGATTCCAAAGGATAGCAATATAAAGAAATGTCAGTGAAATCTGCTCGTTGTATATAACACATAAAAAGTTGTATATAAAAATAAATAATGCCAAAAAAATATTTAGGAGGCATTCTAAATACTACACACAAGAATGTCACACTTACGCAAAAAACACTATGACCGCTGAAGATGATTTGCATAAAGATCGAAACGTTGGCACGATAAAGAAAATGTTTTTGTAAAACCTACATCACACCAGACGGCATCTCACGATCTCCGAATAATCATCCACTAACGGTCACCAATCACCAACAAACACTCTGAGCCCTGAAGATGATCTCAACAAGGTTCGAAATGTTGGCTCGATAAAGAAAATGCTTTTCTAAAACCTAGGTCACACCAGACCGCATCTCACGATCTCCGGATAATCATCGAATAACGGTCACCAATCACCAACAACCATTTTGAGCCCTGAAGATGATCTCAATAAGGCTCGAAACGTGTCTTGTTAAAAAATATGTTTTTCTGAAAGGTACATGTCACCATTTCTGAGCAAATATTTAGGAGGCTTGTTTGTAAAATGTTGAGTGGGCTCAATTTACATTTTAGATACAATGTACAATATTTTTTTGTATATTTTAATTAGCGAATAAAGCGTGGAAATCTTGGCGTAAAAAGTAAATGAAAGAGGGATGATTAATATACAAAAAAACAACACATATTGTTTGACCCAAGAAACATACAAACACATTTAGAATTAACTTCTAATTACACCTGTGCATAAGAACAACAATTAGATTGAAACTCTTTAGTTTGAAAATCGGAATACCGAAGAGATAAACTGGGTAGGTTATAAGGAATTTGTAAAATGTTATCTGTAAGGGGTGAAAGCCCAAATCATAGAAAACGAGAGCTTAAACCAGATTAAAGATTAATGATACTCTGATGAACTGTTTCAAAGAAAACTGCCGCGTAAAGAAGAGGCGACAAAGGACAAAGTAAAATGGCCAATGTCCAAGAAGCATCCTCTGCGGTAAGGGCGGCTGGAGACCTCGCATGCGCTAGAAACAACCTAATCCTGGCAGTATACGATACCGGAGTTGGACAATAACAAAGATACAAAGAGCATATAAATAACTTCATTTAGGACACCGACGAAAAATCAACTCATCTCAAGTTGAACCACAAAGGAACCTCAACGTTACAGTCAAGCTTAAAATTACCGCATGATTTTCGGATAGAACTATTCTGTATTGTATTAACACAATATATACAGAATGAAAACTAAAAACCACTAAAAATAGACACACATATTAATAAAAAAATATCAAATTAAAAAATAAGAGATTCGACATTGTTGTATTATATTCTCTTACCTTATTAAGAATGATGTATATTTTTACCTCTCATATTTTTGTTGATGAAGAAGAAATTGATCACGACGATTGTTAAGTTTGGATCATGTTTTTGGTCATGTAGAGAAAGCTAGGTAGAGCTTTTGTAACACCGTTATCAGGGCCTGAGTAAATATAACAAAATTATATTAATATATTATCTTTTTCTGTAATATGAAAAATAGGATGCTGTACGTAAAACAAAACAAAAAACTAGTAAGTATTTCAATAATGTATTGTTGTAGTATTTATTCAGCGCTGATGATGGTGTTGTAAAGCCCAAAAGCTTGACACGTGATCACAGAGTCTATTTCTTTCTCGGCTTGATTTAAAAAAAAAAAGAAAAAAAAACGCCGTGTCATAGGCGAAACCTTGCGGCCATCGACGCACCCTAATATTTTTGGGTTGTTTTATCTTTATGGCTGAATAGGGCAGTGATTGTGCGTATAGTCGGGTTGTCGACAGAGCAGGCACCTCAAATTACTTAAGAGTTATGTTTCCGTACCGTATTACTCCCAAAACTTGGGATGCCGGTATTTTTGAAGGAAAGCTCATTTGTAAGTGTGCACGCGTTGGTCGGTCGCAGTAACAATAAAATTAAATAAAATGTAAAATAAAATACTAACTTGTTAACTGTGGCTTGATTTTCTCGACAACCAGGGAGGGGAGCCGTTTAATAGTTAGAACCTGCAATAACTCTAGCCAAAGACAAAATAGAATCCTAGTCTATTAATTACCTTCGGGCCTCCGTCCGAACCCTGTCGCATGACCGCGGTAATTAACAAAACGAAAAGAAAACTTTTCTTGAAAATAAGAGAAAAACTGAAAGAAACCTAAATAAAATCACTCTTGGAGGCTAATAGTGATCTTTATGGAGGCGAGACGGAAGGGCAGTACTAGGCAGCAACAGGGCAGGATTGTGGAGATGGAACAGACGATAAAATCTAGATTAGCGACATTTCGGAAACAAAATAAACAATTATAATTCGCAATATTTGGCGCGAACAGTCGGGTTTGAATTCAGGGCCCTGAATTCGAACCCGGGATCTTTACCTTTAGTGATGAGTTACCAGTTAGCGCCACCGACGCCCAAAGTGTCTTCTTATTCCTACTTATTATGAGATTTTTACCGTATGTGATAAAAACAATTTACCAACGCATTTTAGGTGCATTGCAAAAATCCACAAGCCGCTCCTCTTCTGGATTATGAATGAGGATAATGGTCCGTGTGATTTTATTATACAAACAAAAACACATTTTTATTATGTATGAGGATATAATACGCCGTAAGCATTTAGAAAAACTATGTGCGTTATTATAGTTAATGATCATTGATCAAAATTTGCCATCGCAGAGAGCTGTATTTTATTTCTGTTGGTTTTCTATTCGCATTGCTAGGCAAAAAAGTTCGCTTTTATCGAGAGGTACAGTCGTTAATGGAGGCTTCTGTAGTCACAGTACTATTTTCGTTACCTCACGAGTAGCTATGATTCCTTCCGCAATTCCATGTCCAGGAATTGTGGTTATACTCACATGTTCAGAGTTGGGCAATCAATTCCTCCACTCCATTCGCGTTCCAGCCTTAGTTAATTACAATAAATATCCAGCATGCGTCGAAATTCACCCAAGCTGAGTGTTGGCCGTCCGGGGTCACACCATGATCGAATCCGTCCAGCCACCGAGATTGGGCCCGGGTCTTATCAACATCTCGGTCAATTCGGCACCCAACTTCCTACTCACATTCATACTCTTTAATACATTCTGTCCTACTTCCAATTCACTCAATTTTGATAATGTTTTATTCGATTTTCTCCCAAACCCCTTTACATTTTTTTTACAAGGGTTCGCAACAGCAGAGGTCATATAAACCCTCAGGGTGCCGGTGTTTTTGAAAAAAAGCCCATTTGTAAGTATGTCGGGTTCGAATGCAGGGCCGCTGGATGATCTTACAGTGACGAGCGCCGTGTCAAAGACTAAACCTTGCGGCCACCGACGCCCCATTACATCAACATAATTAAGAGTCGATAGGGTATTCTACATTCTCGCTAATAAATGCACTCACAAAATACTCTAGAGGACTTAAAAATATTATTCTATACAGAAAACCACTTTATTTCTTCTAAAGTCAACATAGAAATCTTGCAGGAATAAGAAAAATTTAATTTATAATTTATTATTTTTCCACCTCTTTCTTAAATTTATTCATTAATGAAAATGTATGGTACATTTTAATCAAATACATTTCAAGTGGGACAAGAAATTAAAAAAACGCTTCAGTAGATCTTTCTGGCGCGATGAAAAGAATAGAAATAAAATAAAAACTAAATTACAAAAAAAATTATATTTTCCATTTTAAAGTAAATAAACCAAATTAAATTATTGTAAATAAAATATAAAAATATCAATTAAAATAATCATCCTAAAATAAAAACTTTTGTGTTCTATAAAATCTATAAGAAGTATAAGAAGCTCGTTATAGGAAGGATAGCGCTAATTTAGATAACTATTTGTTTTGAAAATGAACCATTTACATTTTTATATAACAAAAACAAAAAATAAAAAAATTTGTTAACTGAAAAAATTAAAAAATGCAAAATAAATTATTGTTTTTTTGAAAACAAAATATTATTGATAATAACTTGGATATTAGAGCATAATAAAAAAGATAAATTATTAAATACAGTAGTAATTTTCATGGCATATGTGATGTCATATCAATAAACAAACGCCAATTAGCACAAATTGAGGTTGAACGTTAAAACAACATTGTAAATACATTGTTTTGGAAATAGTGATGTAGCTGTGGCGATGTTAAAATCGATACGGCGATGACAATTCGATGACGGTGATTAGAATGGTTTATTTTCCTCTCACCTTTCTAAAGGCTGGTCGTCGTTCTTACACAATCAACATTTGTTTATCATAGGAAGTTTAGATTGGAATTGTTTTGAAGAGTAACCTAATAACCACGCCGAGCAACTGTCACCGGGTAGACTGTCGGATCGAAATCACTCCCGCCCTGCACGTGGTACACTTGGAACAATCGAATTATACGTTGAAAGAGAGCCCATTCCACTTTTTCCTTTCAGTTGAAGTTGTCACACATTTTTGAAAATGTTTCTCATTAGGCGAGGCACGGTTTAATTAAATGTTTGTGAAAATGAACTCTTCCGTGAAGGGCGTCGGGTAAATAATGCAACAACTTGTTGAAATTTCGAACAAGCTTTTAACTTTCGGCGCTCTAGAATCGAATTACGGTGTAAAAATGAAAACACAACGACCAAAAATAAATAAATTTACGCTTTCAGAATATTCTATTATTTTTTTGTATTTGTATTTTTTTAAACAAACACTACAGCATGGTATTTTATTTGTTAACGTAACTTTTCGACCTCAGGACATCAGTGCACTTCAGTGGAAGTTACATAAAAATATTATTATTTACATTAGTTTTTAGTATTGAAAATTGTTATATTAGTAAAATTACATATATATATATATATATATATATATATATATATATATTCATAAACATTTCAGCAATGTTCAATCTTTTATTAATTATTTGTCTAAGGTTCTATTCCTCACTACTTGTTGATTATATTTTAACACTATAAATATATATACAGGATGGCCCCAATGGATTCAGCCAAAATTTCCAGATCTTATAGGATTTGAGGAAATTGAACGCTGAGTAAAAAAAATTCCGAGCTACAAGCAAAAATAAAAAAAAAACAACACGTTTTGTGACCTTATTCGTGATATTGTTAGTAAATCGTTAGTCTGATAGTAAAGCCGCTCGAAACAAGATCTGTACAGTATTAATTTATGCGTCGAATGAAATTGAAACCAGCGTTATCGGGCGAAAATTTCATTTTTGGCAATTTTTCTAATTTATGAGGTGAAGTGGTACAGAATCCACCATTTCTGACATTTTTATCGAAAATTCTCTATTTGACCACCCTATAAAAAAAATTCTCCGATAAAAAACCTCGTTTGTTGGGGTTCGAATTCTCCGTCACGTCAGACCAACCCCAGTCCGATTCGTGAAACCGTGGAATTTTGGCTAATTTATTGCTCGATTTTCCGTACAATATTTCATTCGGTAGGATCCATCAGAAAACAGTTCAAGTTGTAAATTTCAAAAATGGTAAATTTTGTGTACCCCAACTTCCTCCCCCCTCCTAACTTCCAAAAATCGACAAAAATTAAATTTTCGGCCAAGCCGAAGAAATTAATCCTATAGGGATGTTGTTTCAGGCCCATTGGGACTTTTTTACTCAGCGTTCAATTTCCTTTCAATTCCTCCGTACTCATCCGAAAACAGTTCAAGTTGTGAATTTTCTATAAAAAATTCACAAATGGTGAATTTTGTATACCCCTTCGTCTCCTAACTTCCATAATTCAACAAAAATTAAATTTTCGGCCAGTCAGGCTCGTATTGATATCATTCTACGTAGAAATTAATCCTCTAAGGATGTTTTTTCGTGTTTGTAGGACCTTTTTTTACTCAGCGTTCAATTTCCGAAAACAGTTCAAGTTGTGAATTTTCTATAAAAAATTCAAAAATGGTGAATTTTGTATACCCCTTCGTCTCCTAACTTCCATAATTCAACAAAAAAAATTAATTTTCGGCCAGTCAGGCTCGTATTGATATCATTCTACGTAGAAATTAATCCTCTAAGGATGTTTTTTCGTGTTTGTAGGACCTTTTTTTTTACTCAGTGTTCAATTTCCTATAAGATCTGGAAGTGAGGCTGAATCGATTTTTTTATATTTTTGCAAATTTATATTATTGTTATAAATCCATTATATTTAGTTGTTTATTAACCAAATCACTTCTTTCAATCCATCAATCTTTTTGTGTAAGGTTTCGGTTGAAATAAAATATTTAGTTCACTAGTGGGATTCGAACCCACGACCGTTCGGTTCAATACGCCGCAGCTCTATCTTACCACTTGAGCTATCGTGATGGGACCATAGCTCAAGTCCCGCTCGTGACACTTTTTTATATCAACCAAAGCCTTATATCAATCTGTTACCACCAAGCGATTCTAGGCCAAAATTAACTTGAGGTTGGTATATAACAAATTTTTGTTAAAGCTAATCAGAATGAAATGAGAGGAAGTTCATAAATTCTACATATGATATATTTCATGTATAATAATATTAATACGAAAATTGTGTTATTATTTATTAAAAATTCAACCAAAATTATACCAATGTCTAATTATTTGTTGTAGATAAATGTTAAACAAGAAAACCGTCACCCAAGACAAATATAAATATTTTTACGAATAATTTATGATTATCGTTTTATTGTGCAACCTCCTCGGGCGATATATTCATCGAGAATTAATTCAGACGCACAGGTGGAAACCTCGGCCAGTAATAATGAATATGTATAATCTAACTACTAATGTATTATCCATGTATTAGATTCATGCACCGGAGATTAGTTGGTAGCCGTTGGGATGCGTTAAAATATACAACCGCCATTAGTATCGTTAAATTAATCCATACGCTTAGGATTACATCAAAATCGGAGATCAACTGTCAAAAATTAAAAGCTTCTATATTTAACTTAAAAAGACGCAAATTAAGTGACATAGATATGAAAGATTAACAGTTAAAGAACGTACTGTTTAAGACAGAAACACGATATTAATAGCAAAATAGGATGTAGTTAAATTAGCTAATGAAATATTTTGTATGTAAAACAAAATATGATAGATCAATATATAGTCGCACAAAGATAATAGACAACCAAAGTTATACTAATAGTAAGATAAAAAAATATTATATATAAGATTAACATATACTTTATATTGACAATCCTTCCTAAAAAATGAGTCAATATAAAGTATGTAATCATCTCCCCATGTGATGATTTCTTGCATATAGGGTAACGTGTACAATTTAATTTTATGAGATAGGCATCAATGCAGTGAAAAAATAAGCGATGCATGAATCATAAGAGAACCATAATCTTCAACCCATTTTTACATTTTAAATGGTGTGTAGAGATTAGTGGCCATTAATAGATAATTATTCAGATATCGTGAGATGCGGCCTGGTGTGATGTAGGTATCAGAAATATATTTTCTTTATCGTGCCGAGGTTTCGATCTTTTATTGAGATCGTCTTCATGGCCTGGGATTTACAAACATAGTTTTCATTTAGAATATACATATAGAATTTGGAAAAGTGAATTTATACAATGCAAAAATTATATTTTATATTCTATCAAAGTATTTCTACTCACTCAAAGTGTTTGTCTTCTGTGTAATTGTGCCATGTCGTGTTGAGAGTGCCAGTGAGATTTTACTGTTTCATGTTTATGTATGTCGGATTTTGAAGTGGTGGGGAAGGAAGCGTGTATAGAAGAGACTATTTTGTATAAGCCATCGGCTTATTTGAGGTGAAACTAGCCGTCAAAGGGAAACAATGTGTTGGTAATGTTTCGGCCAGTTTATTATTTATTTCAGGAATATATAGAAAGGGATAAAGGGAAAAAGGAAGCCTAGATTGTTGGACAATTAGACTATGCGAAAAATATTTGATGCGTGTAATGTAATGATATATGTATGTTATTTGTATTGAATTTGTGCGGTTTTGTGCGGTGGACGGAGGACCACCCGAATATAATCGGGAGGCGAGGAAAAAATATAAAATAAAATAAAACAGTTTAAAATTAAAATGATTGAAATATAAAAATAGAAATGAAACAATAACGACTCACCAAGCTGATGTTGTGGCGAATGATAAACGTGGGCAGGAAATAGAAGGATGCAGGAGCTATGAAAATAAGGGTATTTGGGGGAGGACGGCCCACTTACAAGTATCAGCGACTCCGGCGTTTCGGCGAGGTGTAAAATCACTCCAGGAAGATTCCAAGCGATGCTGGAAGAGATTTTACAGGAAGCGGTATGTAGAAAAGCGTTTGCGGGTTCACACAAAAAATAATAAAAGTTGTAAAGCGGGGCGTGCTGAAACGAACCAGACTCGGTCATAAAGGCGACTGACTTGTGATACCCGGAGTGGGGCGGCCTATCCTTTGGACCGGCTTCCCGGTATAGGATAATAAGTAAACAATAACAAAATAGGCGGTTCTTTAAAAATTTAAATGAAAACGAAAATCCAAACAGAATTTGATTAATGATGTTGGCGTAGCTGCGACAGAGTTTGCATGTATCTGTTCTGTAATTGATGCTGTGTTTATCCTTGTTGATGTAAACCATTTCTAAAAAATTACTTTTAAATTTGTTTTGTTCTGTATGCAGTATTTTTGGATTTTTGGAGTCAAAATTGTGTTGGCGTTCAAAGTGGTGGGCACCGAGTGCTGTAGGATTTTGTTTGGGTTTTTTGCAATCGTAGAAATGTTGGTTTACTCTCCTGTCCAGATATTGGGATGTAAGACCAATGTAAATAGCTGGACAGTTTAAACAGTTGATATTGTAGATTACGTCAGATTTATTTGTAATTGGTGTGGGGTCTTTATTTTTGGAAAACAGTGTTTGGATTGTTTTGTAAATTTTGAAAGCTATTTTGAAGTTATCGGATAAGAGAAATTTGTTTAATTTATATGGAATATAGAATATATTTTGCATTGTATAAATTCACTTTTCCACATTCTATATGTATTTTCTAAATGTAAATTATATTTGTAAATCCCAGGCCCTGAAGATGATCTCAATAAAAGGTCGAAACGTCGGCACGATAAAGAAAGTGTTTTTCTGATACCTACATCACACCAGACCTCATCTCACGATATCCGAATAATTTTACATGGTGTCCATGAACCGACACCAATACTCGGTGAGGTGGTTCTATTTGTCAAACGGGACTAAAATGCCGTTATTGTCCATAGTCAGAGGTAGGATTATATATTGTATTAGAAATATTTCCGTTTACACGTTACTCCAATCTTTTCACACAATTTATATAATCAAATTTAAACTGGATAAGTTTTTAATTCGATTATATCAATAGATTCATGTGATTTTTTCATTGTAACTTGTGAAAACAAACTACAAAATATTCGCGGATTTTTACTAGTTTTCGACGTTCTTGTGGACACGGAGAGCTTCAGTGTAGTTACCCTTCTTTTAATTATTAAATCAATTGATCAATCGGATTGATCAATAACTTCTTTCAATTAATCTTTTTGTGTACGGTTTAGGTCGAAAGGAAAAAGCTAGTGACACGAGCGGGACTCGAACTCACAACTTTCGACTAAATATTCCGTTGCTCTACCACTTTTTTTTGCATCAGTTCATAGGCCAGAGGCACTGTTTTTTATTTTATTATTTCCCCTTGTTTTATTATTTTATTTACATTTTCACTCCAGTTCTATCAACGAAGCCGACACTAGCGGAGTAAATGCTTCTTGATTTCGATTTTATTATTTCTTCGTAGCTGGTTACTGTATATTTTGGAAGTTATCTCACCACTTCCTTTAACATTTCTTCTCTAGCTCGATTATATTTTTTACATTCCGATAAGATATGTTCCAGTGTTTCAGATGCAGGTCTATCACTTGAACTATCGTGAATTCGATCCTCTCGGACACAAAATTCTCAACCTACAACCTTTCAATTTGTACCTCCTTTTTGCCATTTTTCACTAACAACTTCCACGTGGCCACGAAAATCGTATCGTTATATCATGACATTTGAAAAATTCGGAAGGTGGTAGGTTGAAATGGGGAGTTGATTTTACCGTCTCTTTTTTGGCATTTACCGAATTGATAGACGTCACGAAGTTATAGAGCAGCAGCTTATCAACCCGAAGGTCATGGGTTCGAATCCCGCTCGTGGCATTTGCTTTTTCATTTCGATCACAACCTTACATAAAGAGATTAATTATAATTTTATCATTTATTTTGAACGGCTCCAGATCCGAGCCAAGCGCATCATCGATTAGTCTCTGCCGAGTGGCCGGGGACTTGTGAAGGCCAAAGGACATTCGATTGAAAAGGAAGAGACTCGATTTGGAACGGTGAATGCCGCTTTTTCCTTACTATTTTCCTCCATAGGGACGTGCCGGTAGGGGCTTTTAGTATCCATGGAAGAGAGGAACCTTGCATCTCTAAGGCAGTCCAGAATATTGGAAATGTATGACCGAATTAACCTTTCTGTAATCGACACAGAATCTATGGGTGCCGTCGGGTTTTTTGACGAGAACTACTGGCGAAGACAATGCACCTTTCGACGGCTCGATAATCCTCTCCTTCAACATCTCGTCATGCTCCCTCGCCTTGCCTGCTTCGCCAGCTAATCGTCATCACCCCCCCCCACCAGTCACGATCCAGGCGTCCAAACATATCACGGCTTCCATCCTTCTCTCCTAGGTCGGCCCACGATCCCTGCCAAGTTAGCAGTACCCCTTACAAAAAAAAAAAATAAATAAATAAAAAAAAAAAAAATCCTGGAATTTTTCCGAACCGTAACGCCGAAAATTATATATTTTTCTTAAATTTTGACCGGAAGTCCCAAATTCGGGGAGGTGAACAGTCAGAGCGTAACAACTTATATTAAAAAGTAACAATCTAACCGATTATAATGGAAAATTAAAATTTTTAGCAACGAAACGTTAATTTTACATTGCTGATAACTGGCATTTTGGAAATTAACTGCAAGTGTTGACAGATTATGAAGAGGAACAAATTACCTTAAGATAAGCTTAAGGACAAGTATGCTTCTTAGTGGTCAATATTACAGAAACTCAAAACCAAGAAAATCCTACTCATACTTTAATGAAGAACTGTAAACACTCTCAAAAATGTACTTTCCAATTGATTTTGCGTACTTTTTTTCTTAAGATCAAAGTAAAAATCAAAATACACTTGATCTTCATGAAATGTTTTTCTTCTGTAAACAAACTTATAAAATAATTCAAATTTTGTGAAATACTAGAGTCGATAATACTAATCATAATACATCAAATAATAATAATACTAAAAATAATACAACAAACTTGGAGTGATAAAAAAAGGCAAAAATGCACACTTAAATAAAAAATTTCTATTTACTTTAAAACCAATTATTATCTTCTAAAACATTTTTAAAAAATTAAGTCGTATACGACTGGCTTTTTTGGGAACAACAAAGAGGTAAATTGGCACGGCACCTTGTATAGGGATGGATTTATACGGGTCCCAACTCCTGGTCCCAAAATGGCCAAAAAAAAATTCCTTTGTCCTGACCGCTTAATAAAACTACTTGGCTAGTCGACCTCTGATTGGCATCTATCTATCCGCAAGAACGCCTCATCACCTCGGCTGAGTTTGTTTTTGTTGCATCCCCTCGCCTCGTCCACGCAGTCTTCGGCCCCACATTGTCCTCCAAGTCCTTTCTCGGGACGAGACGATCCCCAACAAATGAACAGGGGCGAAACCCGCTTTCCAAATTTGGCGAAATCGTCGCACTGTGTAGGCCAAAGTCATTTGACGAAACCTGAATTATCTGTGAAATTGTGTCATACGTTGAACATTACGGACCTTTTGGTCCAATTTATTCAGAAGGATAACCTGCTGACATATTGACGTTTGTTGATACAATTGTACATCACGCCAAATTGTTTTGAAGCTTTACGAACGTGTTAAAGAGACCTTTATGCGCGTTCCTGTATCGTCAGCGTAAGAAGGGCCGAAGTGTAAATAGAGAAAACGGGAGTTCCAAGCATGCTTCCTTGTGTGACGCCGTCTATGGTCAGGCGGGAAGTGTTTATATATAAAGGTAGGATTTGTCTAGTTCAAATCAAAAATCAACATCACGAAGAATACCGAACACGTGTCTAAGCACGAACGCTTCTCACCGCACAAAGAAGTACAAATTTCTTTACATGAAGACAATTTTTGACTGTCTTTGCTTCCATGAGTAGCAATGGCTATTTAAACTAAAAAGTGAGGTTTCATACTTATTGGGAATCGTACTTTGTGCTATCCGAGTTCTATCCAATTTGTGTTCTTTTTAACGGCGGAGTACTCATCCCTGGGTTTCGGTTATTGCATCTCGGAGTTGAGTTGGTCAAATCCTTCTATTTGAATTTTGAATTTTATTGTATAACCTGTTTTTTCTTTTTATTTCATTTTACCAATTGTTATTTTTCTTTTATTTCCTAGCTTATTATTATCTTACTTTATTCTGTTTTCTTTCATTTATGAGTGTTTAATCCACGACCCCTAGCAGAAGTATCCAAAGTCCATAAATGCTTTGAAAGCACGTTAATCATTTTGCTTAAGTTTAATAAAAAATTGTTATATCTGCGCGTTGGCCGACTCGGTTCTGGGATCGAATCCCGGCATAGCACATGGCTTTTTAACTTGGAAAAATATTTAAAAATATTGAAGAGCGGTTTCGACCCCTTCTGCGGCATCCTGGCGTTTAGACGTAAAGCTGTCAGACACGAATTACTTTGACATTAACTTTACTTACACTCAATGCATTCTATTCACGGCGTCCAACGAGCAGTTGAATGTTAAGTCGGAAGTATGACAGGAATTACTTTACTTTTACTTAAAACAGCTAAATGTGGTAGTTAAGCATTCCAAAGGTGAGTAGCATAAATTATTATCTTTTCCGTTACAGAATTTACATCTACCGTCTGTAATGAAGAAGACTTCTTTTCTACAGTAGTTACTATAAAAGTTACTAATACTTTTATACCATTTTTTTTTTAAATCACGTAGATAAACTTTAATGTTATTGTTCTTAACTTTTATTCATTATATATTTTTTCATTTTACCGTTGTTCAGTTTAGTTGGTGTTATAGTGAAGAAGCAAGGGGTTCCACACCTAATAAAAATTCAGAGTTCAACACTTGTTTAAAAATCCACTTATTATTATTTTTGTGGGGGAGCGTTTTTCATCAGCTTTCAGTTATAAATTCCCTTCTTTCCAATAAAAAGTTTGTTTGAGAACTCAGGATGAGGGAAAGTTTATTAGAAATTCTAAGGTGACGAGGGTCAGTTTAATTATTGCCGAGAGTACGGTGCCTAACTCCTTCCCGATGACAACTCTCCAATTAATTCTTCTAACGCCTCTCCAGTTCCCGTTCGTATACTCTACAATGTATACTCTATACTTAATTGGTTTGCTCTAGTTAGAAGGATTGCCTCTTCAGCTCGTTACCGCTTTGTACCTCCGCTGAAATTCTATGAGACTGTTTTCAATCCGTAACGACACTGTTTGTCCGTCCGCTCTCTCCGCTCCTGGGGTGTAAACAAATTTAAAAGTGGGAACGGTCCAATTCGGATCCGAGGGCTAATATAATTCCTATAAGTGTCTTCCTCTAAGTCCCTTGATATTTAGCTTCCGGAGTTGCCAGAAAGTACTACACTTACCGAGCGAGCTAATTCCATGTAAATTAACCCGGCCCATTGGAAATGTTACGATTTCCGAACATTTACATCGGCAGATATATTAAACCAATTGAATGGAATGGGAACGTTCCCTTTTACAAGGGGAATATATTAAAGGGTGAACCCTGAAAACCAGTTTTCTAAGAAAACATTTGTATTCCCATGAAAGGTTCATAATAGACTTGGGAATTTATTTAACAATGACAACATAGTAAAAATCACATAAAGATTCAAATTTATTTCATTACATTTAAAGAGGGGTTTAAATAAATTGCAAGGAATATTCCACATAAATTGAATTTAATTATACATAACACTCCTTGAGGTGGGAACACTTTTACCCGATGCAACGCTATGCGATCCTAACCTATGCAACGCGAAGCAAATCAAAGTCCAATATTCCATAAGAGCATATCTGCCCGATGCTATGCAACGCTAGCCAACTCTATGCTCTGCGAACGACACTGACTAGGTTTTCATATATCAATGCCCTAACAATAACTTACAATTATTTTTATCTAGAAAACATTTTCTTTTTGACATGGATATGTCTTACGGCTGGGGGTCAGTCTGAAAGTTTAACACGTAAGTTGTTACCACGCCCGTGCGTGTGTGTGTGTCGGTGCACTGTTTACCGAGGATACGCGAGAACGAACTCAGGTGGGCAGGTGTTTTTAAAGTCGCGACGCGTTTGATTCTTATGACGCGATGCGACTGACGCTGACGCGACGCGATTGATTCTTATGATACTACGCGATTAACGCTTGTGACGCATGTGAAGCGACGCGATTGATTCTTATGACAGTACGCGATTGACGCTTTTGACGCATGTGACACGACGCGATTGATTCTTATGACACTACGCGATTGACGCTTTTGACGCATGTGACGCGTCGCGATTGATTCTTATGACGCGACGCGATTGATTTTTATGAAGCGACGCGATTGATTCTTATGACACTACGCGATTGACGCTTTTGACGCATGTGACGCGACGCGACTGACGCTGACGCGACGCGATTGATTATTATGATACTACGCGATTGACGCTTTTGACGCATGTGACGCGACGCGATTGATTTTTATGACGCGACGAGATTGATTCTTATGACACTACGCGATTGACGCTTTTGATGCGACGCGATTGATTCTTATGACACTACGCGATTGACGCTTTTGACGCGACGCGATTGATTCTTATGACACTACGCGATTGACGCTTTTGACGCATGTGACACGACGCGATTGATTCTTATGACACTACGCGATTGACGCTTTTGACGCATGTGACGCGACGCGGTTGATTCTTATGACGCGACGGATTGATTGTTATGAAGCGACGCGATTGATTCTTATGACAGTACGCG
>CM077107.1:24116128-24140083 GCA_039619505.1 Cimex hemipterus
CTTATGACACTACGCGATTGATTCTTATGACACTACTCGATTGACGCTTTTGACGCATGTGACGCGTCGCGACTGACGCTTATGACGCGATGTGATTGACGCTTATGACGTGGCACGATTGACGCCTGTGACGCGACGCGGTTGTAATGCGCTTCCAAATAAAAACGATCCTCAAATTAATAAATAAGCGTTCCCTGATAATTTGCGAGTCCATGTACATATGTATCTACATGCAGTGTAGATACTCGTTAAATATATATTATTTAAAATCGGCCAGACATTCGCATTAATTTTTTGCATATTTTACTTGTTTTTAAAAAATTATATTAAAACCATTTTTAATGTAGTTTTACTTCAAACATTTATATAAAAGCATCCTTAATATCGCTTTTAGCTTAACGTGTGCAACGATTGTTAATTTTTTTCAGGAAAATGAATTTAAATGTAAGATAAATCGTTTATTTTGTAATTATAAAACAATTAAAATTAAGCATTTTTCGTAAAGTAAGGAAAAAATGATGACACGGAAATCGGCAGTAAATGTTTGTGTTTTTAATCTAGTACTACAATATAATGTAATTACGGGGTTTACATGTATTTACTATATTGAATCGATTAATTTGAAGTATGTTGAAATTTCTAGCTAAATTTAATATGAACAAGATATAGTGCCGTCCATCCTACATGAAATGTCCATACAAGTATCGGTCCATCCCGTCGTAATATACAGTACGGCCTATACACTCTCACATTTATGTAAAATTGCAACCAATTGAATTATATTTGATGGTATCGCAAATTCGCATTTATAGAAAAAAAGAACGAGAACGGAGATATCCACTGCCCAGATTTTCGTCGAGTAGCATCGAGTACAGTCAAACACAAAAGAGACCGACACTCATATTTTTATTTCAAACTATATGCATTATCGTCTTCCTATTAATTACAACATACATATTTCATTATAAACAAAATTAACTAAGATCAAAAATTCATTAGTTTTTATTTTAAAAAAACTAATTTTAAAAATTGATCAAAACACCGGAATACCATTTTCTGATATAATGAATTTAACAATTTATGTCATGGTTTTGTTCATAAAGTTTCACTATTTTCTTCGAATGGCTTCAGAACGGGATATTCATATTTTTGGTAGTTTATTTCAAACTAAGTATATGTAATTTTGTCGTTACATTAATTACAACATTACTAATTAATTGTAACCAAGGTCAAAAATTTATAGATTGTCATAAATATTATTTAATTATGATGGTTAGTAAGGAAATTTTACAAAACAACAATATAATTTGTACATCTGTACTTATTTTAAATTAAACGAAGAACAAAAATTATGGTTTATAATGTTTGTTAGTATTTAATGCAATTATTAAAGTTAATTTATTAATGTATAACATTTATTTACTGATCAATTTTTAATTATTTTTCTCATTGTCGGCCGCAGTAAATTTACTTTACATTATATATTATATGTTTTCTTTTTTTGCAATAAAATTATATTATTCTTATTAATATCAAAACAACGGAATAACTTTATTCAAAACAATTTATTATATGATTTTTCTCAAAGTAACGCGTTAAGAACAAAAATGCGTTGCGATTGTGATATTGATTTGTGTTACTCGCCGTGTGACTAGGTCGCATAGATGTGCACACCCTACCAAAACCTGACAAGGTGTCGGGTAGCATCGAGTAGAATCGCACAGCGTTGCATCCGAGCTTTCCTTGCAAATACTTTCTAATTAGTCTCTAAGGCTCAGAAAAACTAGGCAATACGATTTCACGATAAGCCAAGAGCAGAGGTTTATTGGGCCTAAGGTCGTCAGTTCGAATCCCGCTCGTGGCACTGACTTTTTTATCACCACGAATGCCTTACTTAAAGATTTTTTAATTGAAAATTATAATTACCTGTGTAGTGATTATAATTACGAATGAAATTAAAGTGAAATGAATCGTTTGAAGACTTACTATATTCGGACGGACGTCATTCAACGAAAAATTCAAAACTGCATTCTATTCCAGACTTCAATGTAAAAAAAAAGAATTCTTGCACGCAACAATACCAAAATTTAGAAATGCATATTTTATCATCCTTTTAGTTTACAGACCTCATATTTTAAATGATTTTACACTGAACAAGACGGATTTTTAAAAATGTTTTCCTTGCTGCGCGGTCATTTATCAGTAAATTCTAAAATTCGGGATAACGTCAATTTTTGCACTTTAACGAAAACTTCCAATTGAGTCTTGGAGCGAGGAAATGGTCTAGGAGCGACGCCCTTTAGCAATCGATAGGAAATATTATTAAGCTTCCACTTTGCCCGATTTCTCAACCTTTTCGAGGTAATTTGAGAATCTTGGGTAAAATATAACGTTTTTTACGTGTTAAGGGAAAGAAACGATCCCTCTCTCTCCCGATTTTACCATATATAAACCTAATGTTTCTATACGTTATTCGAGGCTAACTGCGACAACACCTGTGAAATGGGGCGGAAAAATTGAATTTCCGTGATGAAGAAAACAAAGGTTTATCGACATCAGAAACATCCCTCATGCCGAAAGGTCAAACCGAGGATTGTCCCTAACCTGTTCAGTTTCTTGAATAAAATCGCGGGCCAAAGGTTGCAGAAAAGAAAATTTGCGAAAAAATGTGAAAAAATTTAAGCATTAATTGAAAAGCGTTTATTCTCAAAAATTGCAAATATCTGAAAAACGGTTGAGAAATCGAGAAAAGTGGAAAGTTACGAATTGAAAGGTTTTTTAAATTTCCTATTGATTGTTGTAGGACGTCGCTCCAGGACGATTTTCTCGCTCCACACCTCAGTTTTTGAACCTTTTTGTAAAAAGTGCGAAAATTAACATGTTCTCAAATTTGTGAATTTATTGATGCATGACTGAAAATAGAAAACAATTTAAAAGGCCCACCTTGTTCAGCGTCAATTTTTAAAAAGCCCAGGTTTGTGACTTAAAACGTGCATTTCCAAATTTGGATTCTTTTTCCGTGCAAAAAAAAAAAAATACGGGCGGGTTTATTGGAAGGACAGGGTAAATGTTTAAATTATAGTATTTTACTATTTTCGTAATTAAAATAAATTCACATTATTCTGGTGAACAAAGATGTGTCTTTCTTACTCCAAATTGGACTGATATTCTCAATATTTTTTTTTACATATTATAGGAAACACTTAAATTAAACTGTAAATTAGAAATGCTTGTGGGACACCAGGTAATATGAAAAAATTAGGTATTTGTAAGTAAGAAGTATATTTTACTTTTAATACATCTCACATTTTTATGTAAAAAATATATGGGCAGTGAATGAACATTCAATATTTACTTTTTCACATATTTGTATTAGCCATTAGTAAGTTACTGATATAATTAGAAGCGCGAAGTACTCTAATAAATTATGCTTAATTTGTTCTTTAAAGTAAAATCAACAGGACTGAGAAAGCTTTCTCGACAGAGTTTCCGGGCAAATATCAAAGCATCCTGCCTAAACTACTCTCCTAATTAACACGCAGAAGTCCGTTTACAAAATTGGGAATCGGTTTATTTAAATAAATGACGTCTTTCGACATAATGCCAGTGTTTTGAAAACAATTATAAATATTATATGTATATACAGTAAAGCGAAAAATTTCCATTATTTAATTGATGATTGTTTTTATGTACGCGTATTTTTCAACTTTGAATAATAAATAACCGACAGGATCGACCCTTTGAACACGGGGCGAGATTAATATATTCATGACTTTTTATAGCGTTTAAATTGTTGATAGGCTCGTTTCAGACGAGAAATTAAAGTTCCCCTGGCCAAAGTAAAGTAATTATGGTTAAGTATAAACTTTGGTTAATTTAATTTAAAACTTCGACGTACTCAATTAAGTCTCCATTCTTGAGGAATGTCGGCCCGCTTCTAAGTACGCTATCATAATTCCGGTTGCCTTATGGCACGCCGCTTATAACGTTTAAAGCAGATGTCACGACGTCAATTATTATTAGCGTCCGGGGTTATTGGATAAATATTCTAGTTTTATTTCCTTGCTAAAAATTTAACCACCATTGTATAATTTTTTCCTTATTTTTAAGCCACAGAAGAAAATAATAACGACTGTAACATTTTTTTAGTTGTACAATTTTGAGTTTGACATATTATGTACAGTTGAGGGAACACATCTGGTACTTTCTGTTATCTACGCTTGTGGGGTTCGGTGTGTCTCAAATTTATTTTGCAACATCTCACAACATAGCATGCCTCATAAGCGGACTTCCTTTTCGTATAAATCATGTCCAATTGCGTTCCTTTAAATTGATTAATATAGAATAGTATTAAAATATTCTTAATTTGAACACCCACGCTCAATTTTCCAATAAGAGAATGAAGTTTATGCCCAGTTGCCGGAGTGATTCGTCGACCCACAAAGTTCGTTCGACAATTAGCTAAGCATTTTAGTTGAGATAAAAACACTCAACGGCACGACGGGATTTGAACCTACGACCTTCGAGATACGACGCTTCTCTACCACTTGGGCTATCGTGACTTCGATCCACTCGAACAAGTACCTCCCTTCTCAACCTAACTTTCGAATTGGAAAATGGCAAAAAGGTTTGGAAAATTCGAAAAAAAAAAACCTCCAGGGAAATCGCCCCCTTAGAAAGGAAGGATGCAGATTGGAGAAGCAATGCAGACAGTTTGACACAAATGATAATACCGTGAGTTCGGCCGCAAATGATGATTCAAAACAGGCGCTGATTGGACTCCTGTTTAGGCGTGAATTTGAACAATGGATTAATTAAACGGAGGCACGGGTTATGTAGTATAAGGCCAGGACGTGAGGGAAATGCTTGTAAGGTAATTGCTCGGAAATCACTAGTCACAAGTGACGTGGGAAACACTATTTCCTATTCTCTTAGTACCTACCCTACAACGATACAGTCAATGAGGGTTTTAATCAACTCCTCAAACTAGACCCAACGACCCCTTTTAGGTCGCATTTATTTTTGCCGAATCTGTTGTCAACAAACACAATTATAATGTAAACCAAGATTAATTTTTATTCTGACTAAACGTCTTCTTGAGCGGGCCCATTGTAATGTAAATGTACTATATTTTGCATAAATGAAATATGGATGGATCAGATGCGGCAGATTCAGTTTTTACTCTAAAATTTGCTATGATAACTCACATTTACGATTTTTCAGGAAACATAAAAACAAAATACAAAGTCAAAATTTAAAGTCATATTTTCCTCTAAACACAACCCTCCTTGTAGGAGTTTAATGTACATATACTTCCTATATGATTACAGATGTTTCTATAGATTATTAATAATTCACCTTTTATATAAATTAATTTTTAAAAATTAATTATTGTTTTAATGATTACTTAGTGGAGTTTTGCCTGTCTGATCTAATGGCGCAAAAGGCCAACACTTTTGCAACACACGGAAGTCTTGCGGGTTTAGCATACCTCGGCGCCCCAGACTCAAATTATTTTCGCAGGCACAATAAATCTAAAGATTCTTAATTTTATTACTAATCTTTAAATAGATTAATTTTTTATCATTGATCACTCCGTCATGAACAAAATCAAACCCGTTGAGACAATAAACGCAACAAAAGGAGAAATTAATATTTAAATATAAACTTTTAAGTATTTTTATAAATTTCACTTGTTTTCGTGGTCCGCATAACGAATTAATACCTTTCAATTAATTATGGTTTTTCAATTGAGATAAACAAGTCTGAGTGACGAGCGGGATTCGAACCCACGACCTTCGGCTTAACACCGCGCTGCTAAAATCATTTGAGTTATCATGGCTTCGATCCACTCGGACACCGACTCTCCACTTTTACCTACAGCCGTTCTAATTTCCCGTCTTTTTGCCATTTTCAAATGTCCTGTAACTAGGATTTAATTCCCAGCGAGTTACGAAGCGCCGTGTACTATGGCGGATACAATCCAACTTAAAATAGGTATGTACGTCTTATTACTGTCGTATGTTGTGTTAATTTAAGCCTTATAACTTTAGATTGCATAATTATGATGGATAACATTATCCTACAGTTTACATTGGAATTAAAGATACTGTTAAGCCATGATCGATGTTACTGGAAAAACGCAGGCTAGAAAAGATGGGTGCAAAAATTGCTTAATTATGCATTTCAATTTGCAATTACGACTTTTAAAGTTACAAAATATCTTGCGGATTAAAAATACAAAAACAAACACGAGAAAAAGGTAAATTATTAAAATTACCATTCATCTTGAAATATGATAACACTCCTCGATTAGACTATACGGATTACACGGATGATAAGATTAATTATTAATCGACTGGCTGTTATTAGCTGATCAATTAAAAAAATATTGTTGTCGTATTAATTAATTTTATTTGTACATTCAAATTTATTATTTATTGCGTACGGAACATTGCAGAGAGTTTTATTAAAATTGTGAACAACTGGAACAATTTGCCATCTGATATTTTTATGGTTAAAATTGAATAACGCAAGTTATAATTATCAATCGATTGTAAGAATTAATTAATTTTAACATGTAATTACATTAATAAGTTCAAAAGTTGTAATTAATTCGCAATTGTCTGTTAGTTTGTTGATGAATATGTTTTTCCTAAGAACTCATTATGATGTAAATCATCTGCTTTTTGTGTTATTATTATTATTATTAATTTCACGTCTTTAATTAATTAAAGTTCAATTGGATACAAACAAATTGAACTACCAATTCTCCGGAAAATGTAACAATTGGTAAATTAATTATTTTTTCCTCCAGTCTAGTTAGGTAAACGTTTATAAAATATATGGATATTTTGAAATAGATACGTATAAAAATTTAAATATAACTAATGAGTTCCGGCATCTTAGAGTAGAAAAAAAACTATAATTAAATTAATAAACTTATAAATATAAAATTGTCAGTATGGTGATGAATAAATCGTCAATTTCTTAAATTATCATTTAATATTTATGTATAATTAATTTGGCAACCTCTGTTATACGTATTATAATTACAGTTCAGTTAGAATTATGTACCCGATAAGAGGCGATTTTTGTTATCCATTGTTTATTCCGAATGATTTTCTGGGAAAGGTGATGATCGTCGCACCTTTTCACTGATGATTCCGCCGGTGAAAGACATAAAAAATCCCGCTCCCCCCTTTGGTAGAAAAGCGAGCTCGCCCATCCATGATGGAAAATGTGTCGCCTCTTTTCTCGACGTCGTCGAGGAAAGTACTTACGAAGAGATGAATGCCCATCGCTCGATTCCGGCCATATCTGGACCGGTACATTTCAAGTGAAATACAATGGTGAAAGCGTTCCTAAAATCTACCCTTGTGGATTATTTTTATAGGGCTTTCTTAGAAATGAACATTGCGGCCTGAAGTCTGTCTACCCATTGTAAGAAAATCCTTTACTACCCATTCACCTCAACCATTTTAGCAATAAAGACAATTATAATTCTATACTCTGTGAATTTTGGATTAATTGTTAAAAGTAATTCCTGCCAAACATCTTTTTTTGCATGTACAATATTAAAATAACAACTTTTTAATTAATACACACTTTTAGAGATGACATTTATTTATAGTTTAGTTAAGATTTTATTGAAAGTTTTTTCTTATAGTTGGTATGTATAGTTGTTATTTAAAAAAAATTACGTTAGAACTTTTGTGAGAAAAATTAATTTGTTTACATGAACCCCTTTCAAAAAATCATTAAGAGATTGACTATTACATTTTCCATTCACGCAAATTAATACAATCACTTTTAACATATGCTAAATACACAAAATATTTTTAATATATATAATAAAGCAAGCCTGTTTTCTCCAAAAATCGGAACGAGGGTTCAAATAATCGCTGCAGTGCCAAAGTTCGATTTGCATAAAAAGTGGCGTTTCTATACACTCCCTATGTTGAGCCAATGAGTTGCTACCTTTTCGGTGGGGCACATTGAGTAATCTTTTTACTTCATGGTAGACACAGACAGGCTTGGGAAAGAGTAAATAGCTGTCGGTCAACCTTACATGGCCTATAAGGCAAGGATGACCTAAAGTTTGTGCCTTTAGTGGCCTATGAGCAAAACCAGGTAACAAATTGTTACTTAAATTTATTCTGGCATTTTATTATTTTCCGGTATTTTGATAAATTTTCTTTCAAATCATCTTAATTATATTTTTAAATAAAACGTGAATATCCGATCTCGGATTAAATTGCAAAAAGTAATTTGTAATTAGTACAACCAAAACAATAAATATATTTAAAAATAAACAGCAAAATATGGGTGTTGGATTTTTTTCTGTCTTTGAGTATTATTTACTACTATAATATAATTTTAGCTGTTCAGGGTTTCTGTGGTATTTGTACTTTGTCAGTTTCCAATCATTTTGATCTGCAAGATTATGGAATGTCTTTTCTGGAAAATTTTTATATTGTCTCAATTAAAGACTATTTGAAACATTTATCTTATTTTGACGCATTATAAATTATTTAATTAAATAACATTAGATATCTTTTTAAAACTAACCTGTAAAAATATAAAGAAAATTTTTCAATTTTTATGACAGATAATGCTTTAAGGAAACAAATATACTTACCACTTTGGTAGTTTTGGAGAAATTTTATTACATTGTTTCTATCTCTCCGAATTGCATCAAAGATGGGAAAGAAACGCACGAAAATTAAACGAGAAATTTTTTTTAAAAGGATCGTTAAAATAGCAGTCCAAGATTTTTTAAAGTACTAATTTAACCAAATATTAAAACTGGATATTTTATTTGGCATTAACTGAAACGTATTTGTGAAAAAGAGACGCAATCTTCTTAGATCAATTGTCACGATTTTGAAAATGGAATGTTCCTTTTTGCAGAGTTGAAATAGGATCTCGCGATAGGCTTTCATTCTTTGCCGCTGAGAAATTGATTTTTTATTTGAAAAACTTATTAATTCCCCGAAGGCAGTAAAATCATGACTGACTAACAGAATTTTGCTATTCATTTCTATATTTTTTTTTTACCAGGAATTTCTACAAGTGGACATTATTATTTCACTTTTAAAACTAAACCACTGTCTAATTGACTGAGAAAATTACTTTCCTCTCGGTGATTTTTCAGATTTCAACGGACTTTTCCACAAATTATGAAAAAGTCCTGACTTTTCCGTAAGGGATATAAACCGGTCTGTCGGTTGATACCGAATTTATTGTAGTTTCTATATAGTGACTAAGTATATAATGTACTTATTGGAATTTCAATTTGTTAGCGTTACCATGGGAAGAGTTCGTAGTAAATAAAAATAATGTCCCGTAAAACATGATCCTCCTTTCCCCGCCCATCTACAAGATGAATGCAATTTTCGGTTAAAAATCGTTGGAAACACAAAAACACCATTTTGTTCAAATTCTTTGCAAATGTGTTTTTTCCCACTAGTAATATTTTTATGGTAATTTACATATATGATTTTGTTGTTAAATAAATAACATTTCTATTAGAACAAAATATTGGATTTTTAGCATGAATTCCGCCTTTGACACTCTTCGTCCTTCTTGGACATTAACTGACAAGATATAGTGGAAAGTCCAACCAGACAGTTCACTGATGGCAAAGGAAATATTTCCCTATGGCTTCACTCAGTATGGGTGGTTGATAAATTACAAACCCGATCAACAAAGTATTTGATCGATATTCATTTCTTTTCGTATATGCCTTCACAGACTTGCCAAATCATATTTAACATGAGAGGTGAAAAATGATAGCTAACGAACTTGAGAAATATAACGATGCGATAAGAGTGGGCAAAACGATATTCCTTATGGCACCAAACGATTACGGCCATTAAACTATATCGACTTTCCCCACGCTCTTTCAAATGGATTCCACATTCCGCGGATATGGTGAGCGCGTTATGAAAACACCCTTTCCACCAATAAACAAAAACCCGAACCCAAGTTGCTTTTGAGTAAAATCTGGCCAAGTTGGTCTTTCAATTCTATAATCTTACACAAGGCTACGTAAGTTTGTCGTTTACATTTACTGTAATTTTTCTAAGGGCTTGAGGTCGATTTCCTATTAGTATTTTTCGGATTTCCAACGGCGGTCATACTCTGTCTTCCTTTTTAATTTGGATTTTTAGAAATGAATATATAAATGGATTTTATAGTCAAATATTAGCTAATGCCTGACAGATATGTTTCGAAGTTTCTGGAATCGATTTAAAAATGTATCGATTTTTTTACGAGGGTTCTCAACATCAGAGGTTGTAACCCATATAGTGAACCCACATAAATAAGCACTTGTGGCACTCGTTAAGGTGATATTTGGAAAGCTTTCATATATTTTTTTGTAGTAAAACTCCATTAAAAATATTTCCTTAATATAATAAAAAAACGTGTAAAGATTCGTGACCGTTAATCGAAAATTATTCAGATATCATGAGATGCGGTCTGGTATGATGTAGGTTTCAGAAAAACATTTTCTTTATCGTGCCGACGTTTCGACCTTTATTGAGATCACCTTCAGGGCCTGGGATTTACAAACATTGTTCAAATTTAACACATACGTGTAGGATGTGGAAAAAAGTGTATTAATACAATGCAAAAAATATTTTTTTTATATCCAATCATAAAACAGCAATCTCTCACTGGCCCTGACGATGATCTCAATAAAGATCGAAACGTTGGCACGATAAAATGTTTTTCTGAAACCTACCTCACACCAGACCGCATCGCACGATACCTGAATAAATAATTTAAAAAAACAAGTAAAATATGGAATAAGTTAATGTGATTATGTTCCCTATTTCAAATTATATAGATATTTAAGGAGAAAAAGAAAAATGTTTTCGAGATAAAAATATTTGTAATTTATTGCCATGTCACAATTTTGATCTGTATCGTCTGGTGAAATAATTAAAGTGAATGGCGACAGAATATGGATACGAGACATAATTATCTACAGTGATACGCTAAAGTTTATGTCAAGATCGAGTGGGTCGATAACAACAGTTCTGTTTTGTGTTGAATTTAAACGGACGGAAACCGATAAACACATTGCCACCGAATATTTGCGAAAATAACAAATTATTCAATGTATGGAGGTGAACAAAATTACGATTTGTTTAATTAAATAAACCTCTGGAAATTTTTCAATAATAAATATTAATATCAAAACGTAAGACAGATGTCGATTTTCCGATATTAAAATCAAATCAAACTTATATTAACCAATAATAAATAAATGAGCATAATACCGTTATTTCCTCTCCCTTTGTTAAAACGGAAAAAAACGTCCTTTTAGAGGGATAACAAAAACATCAACTTGGCACTACTCTTTGAATTTATCGACTCCTCTAAACGATTAAATAAAAGAGTTTCACGGAATAAAAATTTAAAAAGCTTTTAAAGGTGGTAACAGCCGAAAAGTGGTTATGCAAATTTGAAAGGACGGACAACGGTTGTTGGGCGATGGACGAGAGCGAAGCTGCTGAGAATTTGTTTATATAATTAGGGCGCTCGGGTGGAACAGGGAGATAAAAGTACTTGACACTCCTACCGTTATTTAATGCAGTGTTATTTGCTTTGCTGCAGATCCATTTTTGTTTAACTTAGAAGGGTCCTCTTTTCTGGATGGTGCTTTCTCAAAACAAGTTAACATTACACAGGAGCATGGAGTATTAATTATTAATTCAATAAAAGGTGCTAAATTAATTATTACATATTCAATATATGCTTTATTAAAAATGAGTAACTTTAGTTGTAAAAAAATATAAGATTTGTATAAAAATGAGTTGATTTTTAGGATCGCTGTTCCGGTACCTCGAGTCTGAAGGGATTTTCAGTGTTTATATTTGTGCCCTGTCTGTATTTTATTTATTTCAATTTATGGGAATGAATGTAATTTATTAGCGTGAAAGGATGGTGACGCTAATAACCCGCCTGCAGTACTCTCGGACAACTGTAGAAGTCAGTTACTAGCAAGACTGGTGTTGGTTCAACCCTCGACTCGAAGAGTATCGAGTTGTTTGGAGAATTCTACGTTTGCCCTGATGTACAACCCAGCGGCTAGCATATTAGAATATGGACATTGTATACATTTAAAAGGCGAGAGTCTACTGTCTGTAGTTTAAAATACGGCTAAAGAGAAGGGAGAAAAAAACCCGCGATGAATTTCAGTTGTTTCACTGTAAACCTGTCACTTTATATACTATACTGTAAGATTAAAAAAATAAAAATACCATTTAGTCTACTCATATAGACAAGAAGTTTAAAATTGAGATGTACAGGTAGAAGAGGTTATCGTAATACGGGCTAGTCATTCTGTGGATGCTCATGATCTAACAAGCTCTTGTTAATAAAAATATCTTTATTAATGAATAAAATTTCAATATTATATATTTATTTTAATTAGTTAACCTTTGTGTAAGGTATTGGGTGAAATAAACTAGCCAGTGTCACGAGCGGGATTCCACCTTCGTATAAATACGCCGCTGCTCTACAATTTGACAGCATCGTGACAGCAGCGGCTTATTTAGCCTAAGGTTGTGTGTTCGAATCCCGCTCGTGCCACGGACTTTTTATTTCAACCAATACATCACATAAAAATTAATTAATTGAAATAAGTCAATCGGACCACAAAATTTAATGAATTACATATTTATTTCTTTATTTCATTCGCTATACATTTTCATAGCCATTGAGGGTGTCTGAGTTATGATTTGCTACAAAAAAAAGCATACACATAAAAAACAAAGGAAAAGATTAATGAAATGCAAATACAATAAAATTAAAATCAAATACCAAAAAAATTTAATTACACAAAACATAAATCTAAAATTACATTAGAGGCATTTTAATAAAATAGTCATTAACAAAAGGTGCTCTTATGTTGTTTTACGATATTAATACTGAACGGGAAAGAGAAAGAAAAAGTGCGAGCAAGTGAATGATGGAGAGGGGGTAGAGAGGGAGAGAATGAATGATGTTTTATTTAGTTTGCGAACTCGCTTACAATGACCTATAAATATACGTACACGAAAGAAAAGGTAGAAAGTGAGTAAGAGAAAAAAATTACAAAAAGTTTGCAAGAATGGAGTTGTTCCATTCAAAAACAAACATGGGATGAAACTACGATGCAAGAATGAATTTGGAGAACTAATTGTTGTGTAACTGTTTCAGTGAGAAATCATAAATCATAGGAAAAAAGGGATGAGGTGTGAAATTAGTCAGAAAAAAAGAGGTTAAGAATTAAAAAAAGAAGTAAAAATGGAAAGAAGATAGTAATAATTTAGGCTGAGAAAAACAACTCAATCAAACGATTCATAAGTGGAACACAATGAGGGAAATAAACGACCACATGTAAAAAGAAAAAGTGATGAAAGAAATGATTAGTTAATTGAAAAGAGAAGAGTTAAGAAAGAAGAAATTAGTAAATTAAGGCACAGAGATAAATAGATGAGGGACGGTGAGAGGATGAGTGAATAAGGGTGCGAAAGGGAGAGAGAGAGAGAGAGAGAGAGAGAGAGAGAGAGAGAGAGAGAGAGTGATAGAGAGAGAGTCACAGAGATAGATAGATAGATAGATAGATAGATAGATAGAGAGAGAGAGAGAGAGAGAGAGAGAGGGACAGAGAGAGAGAGAGAGAGAGAGAGAGAGAGAGAGAGAGAGAGGAGAAACAAAAACAAAATAGAAAGAAATGAAGTGTAATAAAACGATAAAACGAATGAAATATTCGGAGCCAAACACATTGAAAAAGTTACACAAACGGTTATTTAGTTCTCTACGAGAGAAAAAATAAGAGCGAGGCAGCGACATAGAGAAGGGCTAAACTGAAAAAATGTGTGAACATCACAGGGAGAGAAAAATATTATGACAATTTTTTTGGGCACTCCCCAATAATGACACATCTATTCGGGAAACAAACACTTCGATTTATTTGGTGTAGCTAGCTGGGATTTTTAAAAATTGTTTAAATTTTACAAATGCATGTAGGATGTGGAAAAAATGAATTTATACTATGCATTTGTAAAATGTAAACAATTTTTATAAATCCCAGGCTCTGAAGATGATATCGATAAAGTTTGAAACGTTGGCGCGATAAAGGATATGTTTTTCTAAAACTTACGTCACAACAGACCGCATCGCACGATCTCCAAATAATCATTATGACAAATGGCTAATTTTTTGAAAAGTAACGTAGTATGGAATGTGAAAAAGAGCAAACCAGGAAGACTGAAGTACAGTCTAAATTAAAATGATCAAATAAATAAGACGATAAGATGAAGATTATGATTATTGATTTTGCAGAATTCGGGAGATGCGGTGTGGTGTAAAGGTTCTTGAAAAACATTTTCATTATCGTACCACCGTTTCGATTTTTATTGAGATCATCTTCAGGGCTCAAATTGTTTGTTTTCTGTATAGACGTGTCGTTTTCAGAGTGCCTAAAAGTACTATCATATTTTTTTTTAAACAATTTGAGCTCTGAAGATGTTCTCAATAAAGATCGAAACGTTGGGACGATAAAGAAAATGTCTTTTTTAAACCTAATTCACACCAGACCGCATCTCACGATTTCTGAATAATCACCGACTAACGGTCTTTGATCAGCAAATAATGATTATTGGTACATAGATAAAATAAAATAAAATATATATTTGGATAGAAAAATATTAATTGGATAGAATGTCGAATGATTGATATATGCTTAATTATAAATTTTGTTAGGTTTAAAAAAAATAATCCAAACTGTTTTGTTTTTAACATTTACAAAATGATTTCCGATGAAACGAAAAGCTATTGCTCAATTAAATATAATATAAGCACTGAAATCAAACTAATTCTGTTCTAATTTTCAAACAACACTGATCTTTCCAAAACACAAAACTCTTCGGGAGAAATAAAAATAATCATTTTCTTCCTTTTGTGATTCTGAATTGTACAAATATCGTTCATAAATCACACAGAGTTAAGGAAAAGTAGTAAACGTAAATACCTTCTGCCATTGTCCAAGACTACTTTTCTTATTTTCAAGGAGATATACAATATTACCCGCTTAGTCTACCTTTCATCTTTAATCCTCGCTAGATTACTCGGCCATCTCGAGTTGCAGCGTCTAATATATCTTTTTGTTTTCCCCTACTTTTCTTAAAACTTTACCATTAATTTTATCTAGCAGTACTTACACCGTTCCTCTGGTCCATTTTGGCTGATTTGAAACGCCAAGTTTGTGGATTCTACGTGATACATGGCAAGATTAGGAATTCCCATCGATCTGTGTTTCTATTGTCTTTGTATTTCTTCTTTTAATTTATTTTGCTTGGATATGACCTGGAAACGTTCATGCTTAGAAAGCCCCGAGTGACATTTTTATCATGCTATATTATGCTTTGCGGTTGAAAAGATTCCGCTTCTTTTTCTTCATATTCCCTACTTTGAATATAAAAAGTTCGATTAGTTAACTTCGCTTTGGAAGATAGTGCTGTATAAGCTACTTACGGCAGATGATTGTATTCATCGAATATTATACGAGAAGTTCTTTTTAAGTTTTTATGATAGATTTTTGTTAAACGTTTGAAGTTTGTTGGGAGAAAGAATTATTGCAATTTCGCTCCTCGACAAGTTGAGCTTTTCCGTTCTTAACCCTACAAAAAATACAGCCGTCAGGAGAAGCCGGAAAATTATTGCCGTCGTTAATGCGTTCACATGTCCTCGCTTGTGAGAAACCGGTATTTTTTATATCGAATTTTCACTTTGTCGTAAAATGACCCATAGTTTTTCAGGATATCTTCGGGGTAAGGCTCTTTGGCCCATTATCTTCAATAATACCGTGTTCGGCAAGAAGAAATTATGACACAAAACAAAACAACATGTAACTCTACCAAAGGGTGTAGAGAAAACAAGCCTCATACACGATGTATCCGGATAAGAAAAACTATAAAAATTACTACTTAAAAACCCTTATTATAAACGTTCATAAATAGATTACCTGAAATCGTTTGCAAGAACATTTCAATTTCATAAATATAAACAAAAAGACTCAAATATGATACGAAATGATAAGATTATTTCAGTGGCACTTGGTGCAAAGTGATTTCGCTTGAATTGAGCCAATTTCCTAAGGGAAAGGTCTTGTGATATGACCTGAAACCGATTAACGCCACAAATATATTGATTGACATTCCCCTAAGCCTAATCTAACTTATCAGCTACATCCTTGACGGCGGTCATCAACTATGACATAGGATGCCAATTATAACAATCTTGAATATGTACTTACCATTGACATGAAGGGGATTATCAATTAATGTCGTTTAATTTTAATTAGTAAATCCATTAATTTCGTAGTCCGCTTGACCAATATTTCAATTAATTAAGGTTTTTAGTTGGTATAAAAAAGTCTATGGCACGAGCGAAATTCGAACCCACGATCCGCCGCTGCTTCACCTCTTGAGCTGTTCTTATTCATTATCTTCCTATCCCAACCCCACTTTTTGAATTTTCCCTCATTTTCGTCAATTTTCAAATGTCGTGTAATCGGATTGGATTCTCGACGACAAATGAAATGACCGCGGAGAGCTTTATTGTAGTGTGGATTGTATATGGATGGATACCACGGACTGGAGTAGTTCCCTCCTGAGCACTGCAGCTGTACAGCTTATTGTACAATACCCTGGCCCCATATTTTGGAGGAGAGCTCGCAACACACAAAGTGATCTTGAGCCCCCGTTGTACCGGTGTTTTTCCATCGAAGAAACTCATTTTTGAACGGGGTTGGGACCAAGTGGGATGCAAGATGATTTTAATAAACACTTTATAAATTTGGGTTTATTGTGTTGAGTCATGCCAGACACCATTCTGATCAATGGGAAAATTGTTCGTACAGACGCATTCCCGTTTCCTACCAGATTGCTCGTGAGCACCAAAATTCAATTTTGAACGTCAGGTACCTCAAAGATTTTAGCTACTTACACGATTAAACGATTTTCCAAAGAATAATATATTGTAGAAGAGCAGGGTCGTAGTAGTGAATAGCATAAAACTAGTTTTGGAAAATTTTCAGTCTTCATCTAATGAAAAATCTTCCAGGATGAATGATACAATAGCTACCAGGGATTGGAGGAGTTTCCTCCTGAGCACGGCAGCTGTTCAGCTTATTGTACTTTACCCTGGCTCCATTTTTGGGGGAGGGCCAGCAACACAAAATGAACTTGAGGACCGGTGTTCTTCCATCGAACAAGCTCATTTTTGAAGGGGGTTGGGACCAGGTTTAGGGTCGCTGAGATCCGGTCCCGCCCCTTCCATTGATGAGTGCCGTGTCAATTTCTTTTAATTGCGGCCACCGGTCTCCTTAGGCGTCAGAAAAATTCCAGAGGCGACTTGGGGATCGAACCCGCGGGGTCTACTAGCTGAGAGTCTGACGCCTTAACCACTCGGCTGCCTTATTGTAGTGTACTTCTTTTTAAATTTTTAAATTCACTAATTTCGTAGTCCGCTTGACCAACTAATGTAAAAATTAACGTATCATATTATATTAAATATTATTTTTATATTAAAAATAATTAACATAAAACAAAATACAAAGTCAAAATTTAATGTCATATTTTCCTCTGAGCACAACCCTCCTCGTGACTGTTCAATGTACATATGGTTTCTATATGATTACAGATGTTTCTATAGATTATTAATAATTTACCTTTTATATAAATTAATTTTTATTAATTAATTATGGTTTTAATGATTAGTTAGTGAAGTTTTGCCTGTCTGATCTAATGGCGCAAAAGGCCAACACTTCTGCAACACACGGAAGTCTTGCGGGTTTAGCATACCTCGGCGCCCCAGTTTCAAATTATTTTTGCAAGCACAATAAATCTAAAGATTCTTCATTTTATTACTAATCTTTAAATAAGTTAATTTTGTATCACAGATCACTTCCGTTATTAACAAAATCAAACCTGTTGACACAATAAATGCAACAAAAGGAGAAATGAATATTTAAATATAAATTATTAAGTATTTTTATTAATGTCACTAGTTCTTGGTCCGCTGGACGAATTTTTAAATTAATGAAGGTTTTTCAATTGTGATAAAATTCAGTATTACGAGCGGGATTCGAACCCAAGACCTTCGGCTCTGCTCTACCACTTGTGCTATCGTCGCCTGAATCCCCTCGGACACTAACTTTCCATGTCAAACCCACCTTTAAAACTTTAACTAACTGTATTATAATTACTGCTTACTTGGAGTACTACTTTTCTAATTTGTTTAAAACAAATATAATAGTATAAAACAAATTCGTTCGAGATTTCGACACTGTTTCCATCGCTTAGAACCATAATTTTCCTATTGCATACAACAGCGGTCAAGGCAATGGAAGATCCAGTGGAAAATATTTTGTCAGGAAATGGGGCGGACCTATGTTTGTTGACAACAGTTATGTTGACATCGTTTGCAAGTTACCAGAGTTTGATCGGAGAGTAAAAAAATGATAAAAATATCAGATTCCGATATGTTTTCCAGATTTCTGTTTGAAAAAGTTGTTTGTGTAGTATTTTTCAAATGTTTAAGCCAACCTTTAAGCCCAACAAGACAGAACTTTCGTACCGAGGGGTAGTGGAAATAGTTAACACACTTACATATTTTGCACCGATAACAATATAAATAAGCACCACTGACGTGCTAAGTAGATAAAAATATCTCAAGTTTAAACTTACTAGAAACGAACTTTGATCAAATAAATAAATATCGAGTGAATTAAAGAAATCATGTTCCTTCAGCTTGGGTGTTACAAAACGACGATATAAAAAATGAAATTGGAAAAATTACACAGAAACAAGAGTGATGATGATGAAATGCTAAAATTCATCTGACTAACCAAATAGAAATAGGCAAAGCAAAACGTTCGATTTTTTCCTTGGCAAATTTTAGTTATAATATTGTCCAACAAAGCCACCCTTCTACAAGATAACAGCTTTTCAATTCATATTTAAATGAACTGTCAAAATAAACAGATAATAAAAGGGAAAATAAAGTTTTGAAATTGGCCAGTACTCATCGAGATAGGAGGTCAATACAGTCGGCCATTTCCGAGAAATAAACTTCAGCTTGATAACTTTTAGGAAGGTGACACGTCTCCTTCTTCAGATTTGATATATTGACCTAATAACAACGGCAGGAGCATCACTAGGGTGACTGATTTGTTTGTTTTTATAGCGACTTTATTGTCACGCCTTTCTCGCCCCCACAAAATTCAACTTTCTTCCCCTTAATAAAAAAATATACGAGCGTAACGGGATTCGATCCTTCGGCCAGGATATTACGCCAATCCGTGTTTATTTCCTTTCGACGCTCTAGCCCTCAGAAATTAACTCGCCCCATTTTTCTTCCCCGTGAGGCCCCGGATTCGAGTTATTGGTTCGGGAAATTATTTTCCAAAACCGTTTCTTCTTCGAATCAATCTTACAGCGATTCAATATTTTCATTTGCAGTTGATTTATCCTCTAATCTTTACAACATCAATTAATGCTAACCTAACTAATGACATAATTGGTAAATCAGTTAGCCCTTATTAAAATTACTAATAATTCAGATTTCGTGAGATGCGGTCCGGTGTGATGTAGGTTGCAGAAAAACATTTTGTTTATCGTGGAACGTTTCAATCTTTATTGAGATCATCTTCAGGGCCTGAGATTTACAAACATTGTTTACAATTAACATCCTACATGCATTTTCTTAAATGTAAACAACGTTTGTAAATCTCAGGCCCTGAAGATGATCTCAATAAAGCTCGAAACGTCGGCACGATAATGAAAATGCTTTTCTGGAAACTACATCACACCAAACCAGCATCTCTCGATTTCTTAATAATTATCAATTAACGGTCACTAATCTCTACAAATTAAAATTACTTGCGAAAGAAATAACAGGTTGAAATATGTAATTATTTCAAATATTAATTGTTTCAAATAATTATCAAACAATCATAAAGAAAATCGTGTAAGGCGTAATCAATGGTAATCATTTTCTATAATCAATGAAAAAAAACCATAGGCTCTGCCTGGTTTCGAACCCACGGGTAGGACACTCGGCACTCGACTAACGCCGTACACTAAGATTCTCATTACTTAGTATTTACAACAAATATTGCAAATATTTAAATAAATAATAATACCGTCTTAATCAATATTTTAATCAACCAAAATTTCATTGGATTTTCTGCGCCTGGGACAATAGTTTTAAATTACTCATTGTCTGTCGTAAAACGGAAAACGGCCGAGCGATTTCACCATATTAGCAATGAA
Source organism: Cimex hemipterus (assembly GCA_039619505.1). Taxonomy (NCBI): domain Eukaryota; kingdom Metazoa; phylum Arthropoda; class Insecta; order Hemiptera; family Cimicidae; genus Cimex; species Cimex hemipterus. The sequence continues at coordinate 24,136,465 of CM077107.1, forward strand.
TTTACGACTTTTCTTTAATTTATACAGCAAATAACGTATAATTTACGTTGGCTCCATGCCCGCATTGAAAGACCGTTGTTTATTTCGCCGGCCGGCCAATTCACGCTTTGCGAGGGGCTAATTCGGCGTGGAAAGAAAATTCAATGAAACGCTGTCAACTTTAATTCAATAAAAACTGTTTTAATTAATGCAAAAACTCCGCTGTAAAATCATTTTGAACGTCATGGCTATAATAACTTGCTTCGTCGAAAAAACATTTCCATTCATTTTTAGGCAATGGATTTTTTGGTAAAAGTTATCTAGATAGGACGCTTTCTTATTAATCTTTGTAATGAAAATATAATCGTTCAGTTTTTCTTATGTGTAGAGATTATTGACTGTTATTAGATAATTATTCAGATATCGTGAGTTTCACACCAGACACATCATCATCTCACGGATATCTGAATAAGTTTTTGTTATACGAATTTTGAGCGAAAATGTTCGAAGCAATTATAATCCACACAGTTATGTTTTAAAGGTTAAACTCAAATCTTAAATATAATTCCATTAAATGTTTATATTAATTATATCATCATAATTGTAATTTCTGAAGTATAAGAGGGGCTTAATGTTGAGTGTCGTGTATGAGAGGTCGAACCACTTCACGATACCTCTTACATATTATTACCAGTTAAAATCGCATATGCTGTATCGACAATCGTAAATATTCAGTGTATTCAGAAATGAATTTTAACCAGTTTGCAATATTTCACTGGTTCGTTTGTTGAACGACATTCCCCCAAGTCCGGTCTCGCTTTGTCCATCAGTAAACAAGACGACGGGCTTGTTGAAAGGCAGAGGCAAGCCCGTTTTAACTTTACATTTTATAGGCTATTTAATGGCTCCTCGTCAGATGTACGTTTCACATCTATCGACGTTTTAATTCGAAACAGGCTGGAAAATTTAATTATTGCTTCAACAAGCTCTTAATTTCAAAACACTCTAGGCAAACAGGCGTTCCACAAGAAAATAGAATCCACGTTTACGTACTTTTCCGTTGGTAAAATGTTGAAAAAGCGGAACGAACATACTTCAAACATGATTTTTACTCGGGCCAAAACTTTTATCAAACAATCTTTTTTCCTTAATAAAACCTTACTACTTATAAACCTCTTTTCCGTTAGACCAGGTTTTTTTAAAGGCGTAAATCTGGCATTGTACATTTGTTATGATTCTACCAGAATTTTTAGATAATTGGATACAATCGTTTCATGAAGCAAATAAACAATGAAATGTACAAGAAATCCATCTAGAATAGAAATGAAAGACAATTTTCCTTTGTACACCAATTTTTTCATAAAAGGCCACATTCATATAAACATATGTGTGTGTGTGTGTGTAGTCCGTATATTTTTGTATCCTTGTGGATGGTTTAAAACAAATTAAAACTAACGATTACGAAGATCAAGGTGAGGTCTCAGCGGGGAAGAAAACAGTAATTTTAATAGAAATGTTAAATGATGGGGTGAGTGTGGTGTTCAATACTTTCCAAAAGGATAGTTCCTACTCACAGTAAGTTGTTCTGCAACGATCCGGATTTCGGGCTTCTTTGCTCATCATCAGGTTGAAGGACACAATGTGCCACTTTGGCAATGCACGTCGAGAGACGTGGTTGTAGAAGTCCTTCAACCTGATGATGAGCTAAGAAGCCCGAAATCCGGATCGTTGCAGAACAACTTACTGTGAGTAGGAACTATCCTTTTGGACAGTAATTTTATTCCTTACTTCGTATATATTTATACAAAAACCAATCCGTTTTGTATAAATAATTTTTTTATTTTTCAATCAAACTTTGATGTTTTAAATTAAATATATTTGCGAAAACCCGGGATAAAACAAGTCTTGACGGCCTCACCGTTATACTCAAAATCATTATTTCCATTTCTTGTCGATAATTTGTTGCATTTAAATTCAGTGGAAATACACATAATTTTCTACTGGCAGTATCGCTAGTGTTATTTCCAGTCAATATATGGAAAATTCATATTCATGACATGGAATGTGCTATAATTGACTGCTGAACGGCAAAGTGTATTGGTAATTTATGGGGTAGAGCATGATTTTTTCGAACAAATTTTTTTTATGATTATGGTAAAAATAGATTTCTACTGGATAGATTTTAATTTCGTAAATAATTAATTAATGTGAAGATTTATTCATTTCTCACCAGGGATGTTGTTAATTCACTGTTTTCGTGGACCGTTCGACCAATTAATATATCACAATTAATTACGGTTTTTAGTTGAGATGAAAAAAAGTTTAGGGCACGAGAGGGATTGGAACCCACGACCTTCGGCTAGATACGCCGCTGCTCTACCACCTGAGCTATCGTGACCTCGATCCACTCGGACATCAACTCCCCATCTCAACCTCACCTTACGAGTTTTGCCTCCTTTTGCCATATTTGCCATATTCATGTCCGAGTGGATCGAGGTCTCGATAGGTCAGGTAGTAGAGCAGCGGCGTATCTAGCCGAAGGTCGTGGGTTCGAATCCCTCTCGTACCATTAACTTTTTTCATCTTAACTAAAAACTGTAATTAATTGTGATATATTAATTGGTCGAACGGACCACGAAAACAGCGAATTAATGATTTAAAATGAAGTACACTTCACTAAAGCTCTCCGTCGCCATTTCAATTGTCGTCGAGAATCCAAATAGATTACACGACATTTGAAATATGGCAAAAGGAGGGAAAACTCGTAAGGTGATGTTGAGATGGGGAGTTGATGTCCGAGAGGATCGAGGTCATGATAGCTCAGGTGATAAAGCAGCGGCGTATCTAGCCGAAGGTCGTGAGTTCGAATCCCTCTCGTGCCATAAACTTTTTTTCATCTCAACTAAAAAATCGTAATTAATTGTGAGATATTGTTAATCTTTCAGAGGCTAAACAGTGGCCAATTTTCTCTAATTATTTATAAAAAATTTATTTGCCTAATTACAACTGATCTTATTCCGTATTGTTCTAGACCGATTCTTAAGTAAAGGGTCTAAAATTTGTTAGCCGTTAAGTTTTGGCAAAAATACAAATTTGCGATAAGATTTATACTTTTTTTTTATAACACATATATTTTTTCCAGCGCCTTTATGGTTTTTAAAATGTTGCTTCCTGACATTATTTTGTTATCTTTGAATATTGCGATATCGTGAGATGCGGTCTGGTGTGATGTAGGTTTCAGAAAAAACATTTTCTTAGAAATGTTAAATGAATGAGTACGTGTGATGTGCAATACTTTCTAAAAGGATAGTTCCGACTCACAGTAAGGAGAATGGGATGAGTTTGATTATGATAAGTGATGAAAAATTAAATTTATCACTGATAAAAAACAAAGTATATTCGATAAAAAAATCCAAAGCTTAAATCACGGTCAAGTTCGAGTCCTTCAAGAAAAGTACACAAAAGTGCACTTCGATAAAAAAAAAAATTAAATGAATTAAGTAAATATCGGATATTTACGATACTAGCTTTTTTCTGTGCAAAAAGAAGCTCATAGTTTATTATAAACACACACACACACACACACACACACACACAAATATATATATATATATATATATATATATATATATATATATAT
>CM077107.1:24150083-24183518 GCA_039619505.1 Cimex hemipterus
AAAAAAATTGAGAAGTTGAATATTGGAAAAGTAGGAAGAAATTTTGATAGAGAATAGTAGAGAGATACACAATAGAACTAGGACTAGCTAAAAGAAGAAAACACGTAAAGTGTTTATTAAATAGTAAAATGGTCGGTACATATATACAGACAGATTGTAGGTTGACAAATAATTACACATCTATTTAGAATAATTACCCGAGAAAGGAGATTATAGGACAATACCAATAAGAAACAGTTTATGCCGGAAAGAGTGAGATAGTCACAAATTATTACATGTAAAAAAATGGAAACTGAAAAGTGAAATAAGGATTTAGCAAACCTGCAGAAGAGAAAACCACACTGTAGAGAGATAAAAATGTGAAGTAATAAAACGAAAAAAAGGGAGATAGTGGTAGAAAAAAGAAAAAGAAAGAGCGGGGGAGAGAGAAAAACGAAAAGGAGAAGAATTTTAGAAAATAGATAATAGGTCAATAAAATAAGAAAAATAATACGAATACATTTCATTACTCTGTAAAATAAAACAAACCGGTTTTCCTCCAACGATTAGAAAGGCTACACGGTCTCTGCCTTGCTCAAGCACTTTCTTATGTTGGGTGGCATTCCTACATTCTCTCCACATAGAGCGAAAAACTTGCAAGTTGATTTGAAATATGTATTTTCTTGTTTTTTATTACATTTTTAGAGCAAGGGCCGAATCGCTTTTGGACTGTTATCCTTAGCTAACTCGTCCGTCTTTTCGTGACCGTCTAAACCTAGGTGTCGGGTTTCCAGGATACAACCACGGTTTAACCAATACGCGATACTTCTCCGTGACGCACAAGAGCACAATGTGATGGTTGACGGAGAACCCATCACGACAGCAGTAACCGAACTAGGGGATACAGGGTAGGGGATATCATCGTCTCAATGAATTTAACAAAAATAAAAATACAAATTTTATTTATATTGGAGAAGGGAGTAAAATTTCAGAAATAAATTGAACATAAAGCGATGAGATTAAATTACTATTGTGGAAATTTCATATTGCTCTTTTCTTGAATACCTATATGAACGAACCTTTCAGAGAATACATTATTGCGGAAAATTCCCTCTTTTAAATTTCCCCACTTTCACCTTTGTTCTCTTATTTACACGAAACAAGCTGTACGTTGTATACATTTTTTTTAAATTTTACTCTTTGTCCAGCCCGTCGGTGGCTTGGAAATAAGATTTTCCCCGTCGACAAAGTCAAACGAGGCCTTCAAGGTTCTAAAGTGTGAATATTGAATTTTAACGAAGCACGAGAAAAAAAAATTTTCGCGAAAAAATGTAAAATTGAAAAAAAAAATAGAAGTCTAATTACACGTTCAAAGCGATACAAATGTACATTCCTCACTTGAATTACGCTGGATCCCAGGTCAAAGCTTGAACGAAATACTTAGCTTTGAACCGACAAACGTTGAGATAAAATCTCAATTAGCTTTCTTGATTCCGTTTACAAAACCTTAGCAAATATGGGATTACATGACGGTTTCATTCTGCTTGTTTAAATTGTCTTTCTCCTGAGCTTATATTATTTATTTTGCTTCGACCTTTTGTCCGACCTTCCTTTTTGTGTTCTATGTTGCAAAAAGATATTTGGTTACGTTTATACGGCCGTGGGTTTATCCCAGCGTATCTTTAATTGATGATAAACACAGAAGGACATTCTCTAGAACCCACATATTTGCTGACAATCCTGAAACATTTCCTTGATATTAATGACAGGGTAGAACATGACATGTCTGTAATATTGTTAAAATTTATTATCTGTGCTACCTTTCTCATAGGTGGAATATTTCATTTAATTAAAACCTACATACAACAGGGTTATAAATTAATTCTCTCCCAAGACTTTTACCTTTTTTTTATGATCGGAGGGACGTATCCACGTGTTAAACGTTGTACCCGCCGACTCTCCTACTAGAAGTATTTTCATTGAAGAAATTGTAAAGTACTGATAGAGGCATCATCTAATTTCATTTTTACATTCTTTCTAATCTACGATTACTCACTTAATTAGCGTCCGAGCGGATCGAAGTTAGGATAGCTCAAGTAGTCGAGTTGTCGTAGGTTCGAATCCCGCTTGTGACACTGACTCTTTTAACTCAACCAATACCTCTCATAAATATTAATTAATTGTAAAATGTTAATTTGTCGATCGGACCACGAACTGCAATGGATTTGCCTCAACATAACTAATCTGACTCAAAATTTGCCATCGGCCTTCTCACTGAAAACATTCACTCTAATAAATACATTCAGTGTAAATATACAGAAATTTGAAGACAAAGCGAGTTATCTATTAGTATTATATAAAATACACAGGCTCCCTATATGGAGCTAAGGAATTGTTCGCATCAATTGCATGCCGGACCCATACCCGGTCGGTGGTTTGGAAAAAAGAAAAACCCTTGTACTACAAGTTCAAGGCGGGCTTTGAGGACAACTTATCGACAATGCTACTATAAACAAGAGCTTTTCTGCCAGTCAAATTATGCAGAGAGTAATAATTATTTTATAACTATTCAGAAATCGTGAGGTGCGGTCTGGTATGATGTAGGTTTCAGGTTTTCTTTGTAGTCGTTTCGACCTTTATTGAGATCATCTTCAGGGCTTAAAGTGTTTGTCGTCTGTGTGCTTGTGTCATTCTTGCGTGTCGTGTTGAAGGGTCATTATGACTTTAGCAAAATAGATTAAAATACATTTAATTATGTTTTATTAAATGAAATATTTACTGCTATTTGTGCAAAATAATACATTTTGTAATTTTATGGATATTATACACATTATTATACAAAAAAAAAAAAATTCGCAGCCTTTTTAGTCAAAGATGCGCTAGGTTGGCTTTTTAGAAATGTTTACGTTTGACAAAATGACTTTTTTTAAAATGTTTTCGTTAGTTCATTCATCAGAAAATTCAAAAATTCTGGAATATGTTAATTTTTACACTTTTTCCCAAAATTTCACATCGAGCAGTGTAGGGTGGAAATCGTCCTAAACCGGCGCCGTATAGCAGTCGATAAGAAACTTAGAAGCTTTCGATGGGTCACCTACAACTTTGAATCATTTGTCAACACTTTTCGAGTTATTCGCGATTTTTGGACACCCTACCCTATGGTAACAGAGCCACAGTTTTTTGACTTTGAGAATTTCACGATGTTCGAGGTATACAAATTTCTGATAATAGAGCCATTGGTCATTAGACGATTGGTCTGCTATACTTTTTACAGATGAGGCGAGAGTTTCTTTACGACTCCAAACGGGTGTGAAAAAGTGCGGAGAGGTATGAAGCGTGTAACTTTTCCCAGGGTTAAACATTTCAGCTCAGTGATAGTGTGGGCGGGAATTTCAAAAGAGGGTCGCACAGTGTCGGCCGTTGTTCGTGTAATTCTTTGGCAGATTTGGATGAAATTTTGAAACATCTACAACAATCCTATTCTAATGAACGATAATACTCGTTCAGATGCCCCTCGCATAGAATAAACGTACCTTCATAAAATCGGGCCATCATGGTCTTAGCCTGGCCAACCCGTTATCTAGAGTTGAACCCCTCAAATATTTATGAGATAACCTCAAAAGATGAACACGTGCACATCCATCACTTCCTAATGCAATCACGATCATGCACGAACATGAACGATCTGTTCGTGAAGTATGCCGAAGCATTTTCCTGATGTAATTAAGACAAGCACTGAAAATACTCGGCATTAAAACGTTAATTTAAAATATAAAACAAATTTTATTTTTTTATTTTAATTTTCATTTTCATAAGCAATTTACTTTTTTAGTCAAAGACTCAATTGTTAAATATTACAAATCTTTAAAATTTGATTAATATATAGAAATGTATACAAAACAAGTTGTGTTACAAGTGAGTGGAATTTGTTGCCTGTAAATGTATAATGTACTGACTCAAAAATTAATTAATCCGCTCTTGATTGAGAACGTATTGTGAGTTGATTTATAATACAAAGAAGACATGTTTTGTTTTGAAAATATATTTAATTTAAGAACTGTTTAAAAATGACTCTCAGATATAGGTTGTTTTTAACTTTTCCCTTTTATTTTCAACTGAGCTACCCGTTAGAGATATTTGGGCTTTTTGTTGGCTAGAAATTGAGTACATCGAGGGAATGCGAAGGGCGAATTTGAAAGAGGAAAGAGGAATTTTCAAGCCGTCAAATAAATGGGAGAAGTGGAGGATTTAATTAAAATTTAATGAGGTGGGAATATCTTGGTGCTGGTTTAACGAAATTATGTTCTTCCCCGTTCGAATAACTCATTCGAAATGATAGACTACGTTTTAAAATTCAATTACGATAATTTGATAGGCTTTAAGTTCGGCGATAAAGTAACTTTTTCTGGCTAACATGTCAGCCAACGGGTCAACCAGACGAGGTAGATAAACACAAGTCAGTCACTCAAGACGTGCTAGAATATAATAATTTATATCTATTTTAATTTCGAAACTTAACTTTATAAAATACTTCCTATAAAATTTATAACGTTGACAAGTTTTGTCCTTTAAAAAGCGGAAAATTTCAATAGTGTTCATGTTTCGAGTAAAAGTTATATATCGGGTTTGCGTCATTTTATTTTATCCATTCTTTTTATAGCATTGTCAAAATGTGAAAATACCCATCAGAGTTGTTTTTCCTTTGAGAGAGGTTTATTTTATCGGCTGTATCTGTTGGAAAGGGCGTAATGCGCGTTGTTTCTCGCTTCCCGTGGTTTCACGACCTGCCAATTTGGCTTCGGTCCTTGTTAACCGGAAAACCCAGGTAATTAGAGGCGTGTTAGCCTTAACCATATGCTAATCACCTCTCCATCCCGTAATGAGATTTTCAGAGTGACGTTCTCCCCAGTGGATGCGTTTAAATAGTTCTCGGTTAAATATATTAGCGTATTATCAGGAGTAGAAATTATTTATTTAAACCATGTTCTGAACCTGAATAAGACAGCTTCATCCAAAAATTAACAATTTTCAAATTGAAATACGCCAATTAGGAAAAGACTACCCACAAAGTACCTACAAACAGGTCAATCTACAATCTAATGATTATTTGTTGATCGTGAAATGCAGTCTGCTGTGACAGGTTTAGAAAAACATCTTTTTATTGAGCCAACGTTTCGATCTTTATTCACATCATCTTCAGTTCCTGTGATTTAAAAATAATGTTTAAATTTAACAAATACATGTAGGATGTGGAAAAAATGAATTTATACAATGCTAGAAATTTTCGACTCAATCAAGGAATTATCGAAGTAGGTTGAGAGAGTACAAATATTTTTATTGATTCTAAAATTTCTAGCATTGAATAAATTTTCCACTCAATCAAAGTATTGTCTATGTAGTTTGAGTGGAATTACATTGATTGAGTATACAATGTATATAATGCTAGAATTTTTAGATTGATCAAAGTATTTGTACTCTCTCAAACTACTTTGATGACGTTCAAAATTTCTAGCATTGAATAAATTTTCGACACAATCAAAGTATTGTCTATGTAGTTTGGGTACAATTGCTACGATTGGGTATACATTTTATACAACTAGAAATTGTAGGTTCATCACTAATTTGTACTTTCTCAAACTACTTTGATGGAGTTCAAAATTTCTGGCATTGTACAATTTCATTTTTTCACTTCCCTTATACAAATGCATGTAGAATGTGAAAAAATGAATTTATACAGTGCTAGAAATTTTAGACTCAATCATAGTATTTGTGCTTACTCAAAGTACTTTAATAATACTTTGATTTAGCCTAAAATTTTTAGCATTGTATAATTTTTTTTGTATCCCCGTTTATATTCATTCAGCGGTCGCTCCGCATCGGAAGAGGATATGGGTTGTGTTTATTCGTCCTCATTATATTCTGTAAAAGGATAATCAATACATCCAAGTTTGTAGATATTTTCTCAGATGCCAGTGACCGGTACATATTCCTACCATTCCTCCGCGTTTGACCCTCTCTAATTGTAGCAATAAACTAGTCTTGGGGCGACTTGTTTCAACGCGTGTTAACCCTGTTAGGTCCCGTTAAATCGAGAAAAATGAATACGTGTACATGTAAGAATCGACTAGGCAACATTGCTCGATCTAACAGGCCAGGGTCAATGTTAGAGGTTAGGTCGAAGATGTAGTTCCATTGCTATCCGTTAGGGCGTAGGTAACCAGCCATGAATGTAACAGATGTTTTTTGTTTACACGTATTTTTTATTCTTAAATAAGCGTTAATTACATTAGACCAATACATTTCTTTTGTTAATTTGTGACCTGTACTTACACTTTCATTCATAATAGATACTTCCCCTATTCTATTAATTTGTAGGCTGTTAGAGGTTAGGTATGTCGGCACGAATTGAGTCATTTGTAAGTAGTTTTCCAGTTCATAGATGGCATTTGGAATTAAAGAGTCATTTTTTTCTACTAACTTCTGGGATTTTAACTGTTAATTTAATACAAAAAGAGAACCAAAACAAACAACAACAACCTTCAAGGACTGCTATAGCTCGATGTTTGGTTGTACCAATCGCCACGCGCAGCATTGCGAATAAATTTACGTTTAATATGCTAGGAAAAAAGGGACATTCACGATCTTACTGGACATCTCTCTTTTCGAGTTTACACGAGTTACCGTGTTACAAACACCGCGAATAGTGTCTAGGAGTTTTTTTTCTTTTTTAAATATATTCTTTGATAGAGATTGTGTGTTTGGTTTTGTTCCCCCAAGGCCTATAATGTTCAGGGTTTATATGTTTTTTTTTTCGCATTTTGGATGCATCCACTGACCTGTTTTGAGTTTATGGTTTGCCTATCCGAGGACTGTTTTACCAGCATAAGCTCTTTTAAGATTTTCTAAAGCAAAAGGATTGATGCATGTTTTTCAGTTCCAAGGTGACCTTCCCTAATGAGTTTGAGTTTTCTTGGGTGACAGTTGAGTCGGAACATAAACGGAATATTCTCGTACTATGATTTGGTGGTCCAGTCCCAAGGCTCTCGTTGTATATGTATAAAACAATTTCAAGTGATTTGCCCCAAAGGGGTTGAACTTGTCAAACTTGACGTGTTTAAGTCGGGAGGCGACAGTTTAATCTGGGGGTGAACATTACGTCTCCGAGTTGACAGCACCGTGCCTGCTAGATCCAAGGCGGATTAAACAGTTCTCAATTAATATATTTTTCGCTCACAATTGAAATTGAACGTGTTCTCGTTCCAATTAGCGAATGTAGGCTGTGGTCGTATAGAATAAAACAGCTGCAGATCAATTCGGGCACCCCGCCAAGAAAAATCACGCGACGTACGTGAACACAGAAGAAATAGAAAATAAAAATTAAATTAAATCTGTTCATGCGTTGCAATATTTTTATATTTTAGTATAAGAAATGCATTAAAATTCCGCCCCTTATTTATTGTATATACACAATTATTTTATAAATCACTGTCTATCATCAAAGGGCTTGGACAATTACAGTAATCCTACGTTAAAAAATACTAACGCCCAAAAACGATAAATTTTCAGTTTATGAAGCTGTCTAAAGTTTAAGCAAGATTTTCTTGGTTTTATAAATACTGACAGATTTAGCGCTTAGAGAAAAGTTGCTCCTTGAAATGAGCTGTAAATGCACATACCTAATTTCCCCAAGTTCTGTTATTACCAACGTAAATTTAACTTTTAATTACTAAAAATCAGACTTTTTGGTTAGAACCGGTTCAAATAAAATTACCCATTAAAATTTGAAAATTATTCAAAGATATTGAAAGTAAATTGAAAAAAATGTTAGGGATAAAATTATATATAATAAAAAAACACAGTGGCGTCGGTTGAGACGTCGACACGGCGCTTATCATTGTAAGGTAAAGGTCCTGGGTTCGAATCCAACGGCCCTGCATCCGAACCCGACATACTTACAACTGAGCTATTTTGCAAAAACACCGGCACTTCGAGGATTCATATAACCTCTGCTGTTGCGAACACTCCTTAAATTATTAAATGAATAAAATAAATAAAAAACTAAACAACTAAAGTTAAAAATTAACCTAAATTATCATAATGTCCACATTTTTGTTTTTTGACAGAATGTAAAAACTTCCCAAAGTTCATAGTTCTTCTCTTCTCCCTCAGCTGTACAAGATTAACGACTGATTTCTTTTAAACTGTTGTAAACAGAACAATTCAAATATATAGTAATTCAATATTATTATTCAGATATCGTGAGATGCGGTCTGGAGGGATGTAGAAAAACATTTTCATTATCGTGCCAACGTTTCGATCTTTTAGATTTGGAGATTGCAATAAAAGACCGAAACGTTGGGACGATAAAGAAAATGTTTTTCCGATACCTACATCACACCAGACCGCATCTCACGATATCTGAATAATTATCGATTAACGGTCACTCATCTCATCACATTAAATATTATTTTTACATTCGGGACAAAGAAATTTTTAATGAAATTTTAGAAGAGAATTTAAGAAACTCGTAAAATTATGCCTTCTATTGCATTTTTTATTTTGTTAATTTGAAGTTAACGTGGCTAAAAAAAAATAATTTCATAAGTTTTACATTGTCTTTCTTTGGTGTTAATAAATTCGAAGTAAGAGTGGGAATTTATGAGAACAGGGGATCTTTATACATTAGAGTTGTGAAAGGTTGAGGTAATACGAAAAAAGAAATATCTAGAATACAATCGTGAATCAGACATTGCACAATAGGGACTTGTTAGCACAACTTGACAAGTAGAATGATCTTTTGAATAATGGCGTCTGTTCACAGAATACCATTATATTATGATACATCCAATCTTAAAATTCATATTCTGTAATGGATAATTTTCTCCTGACATGTTTAGTTATTATAGGAATAACAAATAAAAAATAAGTTTATTAAAAAAAAATTGTTCATTCAGAAAACTAACTTTTGGTCAAAACAAATCACTCAGATATCACCGATAATGTTTTTTCCATGTCGAGTCCGAATTCGGCAGTCCTTAAACGTTCAAAATGCCTTGGTGATGCGCCAAGAAGGGAATCAGTACTGGAAACAATTATTGACAAGTCTGGTGAAATTATGTCCGTGGCTTGAACCGTCGTCAGCGATTTGATCACAATTGATCGTATCTCGTCGGCCCGTTCTCTTAGGGTTGTCTCGGATCGGGCGGATTCTGGCAAACGGCCACCTTGTATATAAGTCCGTTTACCAATCCCTGTAATCGTCGTGTAATTGTAGGTTTCTCGATAAAAGGGAAAATGGACTGGGGGATACTTTACGGCCGACGTGAGAAAACACTGCCAACTCTGCATTTCCTAGATTATTATTATTTTTTTTAAAATCATTAATTGCCTTTCTGTATGTATTGTAGATGAAAAAATCATAAAGTAAAAAGTCAGTATTGTTTGGAATATTTTGTTCTGTTATTGTACAGAAATTTTTCATTCAGAATGTAAATAGCAGCTGAATGTAAATAAAAACTGGTACGATTAAATTACGTTTTCTTTGACCACTTGTTTCATTTCTCTCGGGAGAGCTTTCGGAAAAAGAGACTGAAAAATAAGGGAACAATTTTTGCGTTGTCTTTACAACTTCGGCTTCCCTCGTGGCAAATAATTGCATTATGTCGTTGTGGAAGTATTAAAGACATGGCCGAAACGCGGGTTTTCACCGACCTCCCTCTTGGAACAATCATGGCAGGTAATTCTCTCTCATCTCAGATCCAGTCGCTCAAAATAAACAACTTGAACGTTACCGAGTTTAAATATTCCATTGCCGCGCTCTCTGAGCCCCCTCCGGGGGTTTTATTATGCAGTTTCCCTTTTGTTTATTTATGCTAAAATCCAACAAATCCTCGGGCAAAGAATATTTATGTAATTCTTAGAGAACCTTTAAATATTTATGGCAATTTGGATAAGGGGCGATCCTTGATTAAATTGCCAGCCTTCGGGAAGCCCCTCTCGTTAAAAATGATGATTTACAACGTTTACGCCCTGGGAGGTCGGAACTTGTTATGCTGCAGTCATTACAGCCCGCTAAGGATACAAAAGCCTTAAACATCACAACTGCATTAGCTGCCTCTCATTAACGTTCACCGCAAGCGCACGCACCGGCTGTTTGTCCGCAATTCTCTCTCGTTTAACAGTACGCATTCAAATGTAGACAGGCCGTATTAAAATGCTAAATGCCTACATCTACCTTACATGGGACCCTTCTCACTCATACTGTCAGCACAGATTAACACAACTTTTAACCATCTTATTTTAACAGAAGGGGGGAAAACCAATTAAGCAGTTTTGTCTGCTTTTTCCATTTTTAATTACTCCATCTTGACCATGGAAATAGTTGAATGATTTTTTGACCGCTGTTTTCGTTATTCTTTTAGTTTTGTAGGATTGTCCTTGGATCTCTGATTAAGAAAAAAATTCCTATTTAGCACAATAGCGGTGAACTGAAAGAATGATGATGAAGATAGCGACAATATATTCTTGATTTTCAGAGCCATTTAAAGGTCTGGGTTTGTCAGAAAAAAGTATTACAGACCGGAATGTGCAGATCGATACTTAAAGCAAGGAAAACACGGAAGCACTGTTATAATATTAAATGCGCCATTGGATCCGCATTTTTTTAAATTGTAAATACAGAATGATTGGTTACTGCTTGAGTGAATGTATTTATTAGTGCGATAGTACTGTATGCATGGGTGGGTCTATGATGGATTATCAAGTACCCCATAAACCCATCACCTAGGATAATATGTTAGATTAATTGTAATTTTAATTGTACATAATGTAAGAATGTCTTTATTAGCGTGAAAGAGGGTGGGTCTTCAGAGGAGTATCGAGTACTCTTAAACCCGCGCATAGGCTAGGCTGGGATTGAATGTTAGTGAATGAGTTGGTTTCACAACCTTTTCACCACGTGTGGGCGGGGTAAAAATGAGGGGAAAAACGTCGAATTTGTTAAAACTTAAAACGTGAGATGAAAGAATGTGGGGTGCCGGCAATAACCCAGGCAGCTAGCCGGCCGGTAAATAAATTAAAAAAAAACACCCAATGCAACGCTATGCGACGCTACGCGACGCCTTGTACTTTTTGGTAGGGTGTGCACATCTATGCGACGTCAAGTGCCCGTCACGATCAGACATACAGCATTATCACAAATCAGTATCGCAACGGCAACGCCTCTTTTGTACTCATTGCATTATTTTGACCACAACCCCGTTAGAAATTGTTGATTAACTATTATGACCATAGCCAATTAAATTTTATGAGTAAACCCATGTAATAAATTGTCCTTTGATTTATATTAAAATAGGTAAGTATGTTGTAATTAATATAACGACAATAATATATATAGTTTAAAATAAAAATATGAGTGTTTGGTTCTTTTTTCTTCGACTGTACTTGACGCTACCTGATAAAAATCTTAACATTGGGCAGATCGTCGAGTAGGGAAGCGTTGCATAGTATTCGGCAGATGTGCACTGGGTAATACATGAAATATCGGACTTTGGATTACAATATCGGAAATTTGGATCGGGCAGCGTCGCATAGCGTTCCATCGGGTATGTGGGTTCAATTGTGCCCCTGCTACTAGCCATACGAACGTCTTTCAAATGATTTTATTTTGCAAAATTCAAGCCAAAAATATCATTTTCTTTTTTCAAGAATGGAAGTCCCATTATTCCTATCTCTAACTGGCACATCCAACGTTTTCCTTCTCACTTATAATTCATATAAATCAAACAGACTACATTTAAAATTGGATACATCTCCATCACACCGTTAATTCTTCCTACTCTTTCACTTTCCTTTTGCAAAGATAGAAAAATCTTCGTGGATTATTATCGAAATGGAGTTTCTTGTTAGCACAAAACATGTTTTGTATGGTGTCCATTTAACGCGAGTGCGTCTTTTAAAACACGACATAACATTATGATGTTTTGTATTTTTTATGTAAGAAAAGCTTAACGAAAGGAATTCTCTTCAATAATAACGTAGAAAGAAATCGTCTACGGAGGAAATAAAAGTGGATTGATCATTTCTAAGCAGAGACTTACAAAACTTTGTGCAAGCTGTAATCTCGTCGAGAGGGGAGCCCATTGCAATTTATCGAATCCTGAAACAGAAAAATTCTTAACCATACCGACCGACTTAATTTAATAAGGTAATCGTTAAAAAATACAAATACTGTGTCACTCTACTCTATGTTGCGTGGAAATGATGCGATGTCTTGTCACGCCCTGAAGATGACCCGAAGGAAGGTCGAAAAGTCGCAAAAAAATGAAAAAAAAACGTGTTTTTCTAAACTATCTCAGTTGTCTCAATTTCATAACAATGTATGGATTACCAACCTGGGTTATATAGATTTGGTTAATATACAAGATAAGCCGAACTAGTTTTTAAATCAATCAAAAAAAGTATGAAATGTATCATAAGAAATACATTTAATTTTACATTTTAAGAACTATTAATATGTCAAAACCCTATTTTTTTAAATTCAGTATTAAAACCAGGTTTTAAAGTTACACAAGGGATAATTAATATATCTTTTAAATAAGCTGAAAACAGTTATAAAATAATTTAGGATTGTATTAATATTTAGAGGATGAACATTGAGAGGATTCAAGCTTGGTTAACGCGTTTTCCAACTTCGAGTCGCAAAGTTTTGTATTATTGTAAACAAAAGACAGGTTTAAACGATTATTAAAAGTTATCACCGTTGCCTGGGTTCTTTATATATGAATTTAAACTTAAAATGTGACCTAGATTATGAAGCAGGTGATTCTAGCATGATGAAATCATAAAAACAGTGATGGTGAAACAGTGTTAAAAGAGTGATAAAAAAATTTAAAAAATATTTTTTATTGATAAATAGTCGTACTCGGACTAGCACAGTCGGTTTTGGGGTTTTTAATTAAGACCATAACTTGTTAGCGGAGGGCTGTTGTTGGAAAAAGAAAAGTTGGACACGCTATCTTTTCAGATTGAGAAGTTGATCCCGCAAGAATTCCCTTTCCCTTTGACTTTCTCAGCTTTCCAGTTGGACTATAGATCATCGACCTTCCATCCTGGGGTGGATTTGTTCACCAACTAATCCCAACATAATTACTAGCCCACAGCTTAACTGTTAAGTGATATTTATCATAATAGAGCCGATAACAAAGTCCCTTTAGAACTCCGTCCTTTCATTGTGTACATCAAAGTGGTCGGTTAATGTTTGGAGAAATTATGTGAAAAAGTTTACTGTTCTTTTCCGTCTTTATTAATAGAAAGCTTTATTTATCAAAACTTGTTCTATTTCATTTTCAACGCCAATATTCCCAAGATTAAGTAAACTTATTCGCGTTCCACTTTTATGAAAATTCCTTCCAAACCCATGACGTATTGTCTTGTAAATACTTTATTAAAGGCATCCCCGTTATTCTTGATATCCCCACTGTCTTAAGTACGCGTTGAGACTTACGACTTTAATGTATTAAGCCGGATTTATCGCCGGTTTCGAAACGCTCCTCCACCTTCTAAGCGGGAAAAATAACTGCTATTAAAAGTTGTGAAGAGTTATCGCAGAGTGATGTTCACATCCTCGTATAAGTTCTTTCAGGACTTGCAGAACAGGGCAAAGTTTTTACGGTCAGCACATGTGTTCACTAGGGATTAACGCGCATAAGAAGCAAGATGGGTGGAGTGAAAGGCTCGGCCTAATTCTAAACAATGAAGATAAGAACTTTACAAAGTTTCTATTGCTAATTAAATTGAATCTTAATTGTTGCAAAATAATAATTTTACTGACAAAATAATGAATTTTTATTGGTTAGTTAAAGGTTTTGATAGATTTCAAATCAATCACATTTTAGTTGGATATTTTCGGTCTTATAAACAGTATAATGCTTTGCTATTGTGTATTATAATCTATTAATTTACAACTTTATTGTAACTTTTAAATAGAAAAAGAATTTTAACAGGGTTAAGCCAGTGTCACACTTACTCGATACGACGTTATGTGTCGCAAATACAATGTCCAACTTACTACAGTGGTAGTTATATTAATCACAGCATACTTCTTTTAATATAAACCAAATTAACCGAGTTAAAAAATTCTTTAGTTCTTAATTAAAAAATTTATTTTAAAGGTTTAATAGAAAATTGATCAAAACGCCGGAAACCATTTTTTATACACTAAAAAAATTAGTACACGGTATTGCTCATAAAATTTCTACTAACAATTTATTTAATGTTTTTGATCATAAAATTTAATTAAGAATTTATTTAATGGTTTTCCCCATAAAATTTAATTAAGTATTTATTTAATGATTTTTCCCTATAAAATTTAATTAAGAATTTATTTAATGGTTTTTGCTCATAAAATTACTCCATTTTCGTCGAGTAGCGTCAGAATAGAACACTCGTATTTTTTGTAGTTTATTTCGAACTATGTAATTTTGTCGTTATATTAAATACAACATTATTATTTTAATAACACCCAAAATAAACGAGATCAAAAATTCATGAACTTTTATAAAAATATTTAATTACGATGGTTAGGCAGAAAATATATCAAAACAACCGAATACCATTTATTGATGGAATAAATTTAACTAACACCTTATTTCACGGTTTTGTTCATAAAATTTAATTAAGAATTTATTTAATGGTTTTGCTCATAAAGATTACACCATTTTCGTCGAGTAGCGTCAGAATAGGACACTCGTATTTTTTGTAGTTTATTTCGAACAATGTATACCTAATTTTGTCGTTATATTAAATACTACTTTCTTATTTTAATGTCACCCAAAATAAACGAGATCAAAAATTCATGAGATTTTATAAAAAATATTTAATTACGATGGTTAGGCAGAAAATATATCAAAACAACCAAATACCATTTATTGATAGAAAGAATTTAACTAACAACTTATTTGACGGTTTTCTCATAAAATTTAATTAAGAATTTATTTAATGGTTTTGCTCATAAATATTACACTATTTTCGTTAAGTAGCGTCAGAATAGCACACTTAGATTTTTTGTAGTTTATTTCAAACAATGTATACGTAATTTTGTCGTTATATTAACTAAAACATTGTTATTTTAATATTACCCAAAATAAACGAGATCAAAAATTCATGAACTATGGTAAAAAAATATGTAATTATGATGTTAAGGCAGAAAATATATCGACACACACGAATTCCAATTATTGATAGAATGAATTTTACTAACAATTTATTTCACGGTTTTTCTCATAAAATTACACCGTTTTCGTCGAGTACCGTCAAAACAGAATACTCATATTTTTGCAGATTTCAAACTATGTTTATGTAATTTTGTCATTAGATTAATTACAACATACTTATTTTAATGTGAACAAAATTAACAGAGTTCTAAAAGTCATAACTTTTTATAAAAATTATTTAATTATGACGATTAAGAAGAAAATTGATCAAAACACCGGAATAACGTTATTTAAAATCATTAGGTTCAAGAAACAATTTATTACAAGGTTGTGCTCATAAAATTTAATTGACAATGTTCGATTCTAATTTGTTACACAGCGTGACTGTATGTAGCGTGCGCTTGACGCATAGATGTGCACACCCTACCAAAGCGTCGGGTAGAATCAGGTAGCCTCGCATAGCGGGTATGTGTGTTCCTCTCTTTAGACCGCTACAAATAACTGTGTGGTCGTTATAAATTTTATATTATAAAATATGAAGAGTGAAAATGGATTCGGGAAGGAAGGTGATGGACTAAGTTGGAATGAGAGCTTAGCGTTTTGCGGGCTCGTTTGTAGCCATTTATTGCTGTTTCGAGAACAAATTATACAATATTTCAAGGCCTGTATGGAAATTATAGAAAGTGGTGAGGTTGGACATTGTTTCAAATGATTTTGAATTGTAATAATTAGATTTTTTGTTTTTAAAAATTATATGTCAACGATGAGATTATTTTGCCTTTCAGTTTTATTCTTTTGTGTCTTTTGTCAAGGTAAAGTGATGTCATTGATTCCTGGATGAGGAAAATCGTCGAAGATTCAAGGATTTGGTAGGATTTAGTCTGATCCTTCATTTCCCTTCAGAATAGTGGCGATCATGTTTATTTCTGAGAGGCGCTACTCGGTTTCCGTTTTCTGAATGTGTTTATACCATCTGAATATGTGAGATGTATTGGGATTGACAAGAATGTATGTAGTTCAAACTGAATAAAAAATAAAACCATGGATAATGCTTTGCAAAACGCACCCTCCGGCTCGGTACATTACAATATATATGACGATTGAGGCCGCAAATGGCCAAGGTGTTGTCAACGCGGTCGTCAATGTATGGTAAAGGTCCCGGGTTCGAACCCAGCGGCCCTGCATTAGAGGCTGAATATAGAGCAGAACCTGCGAGAGCGGGAGTGCGCTGGCGGAGTTCCAGCACGCTGCCATGTGTATCGTTACTCGAATCAATTCACCCGGTTTTTCTCACCCTCATATCCCTGCTTCCTCTTAGAACAGGCGTTTGAAATTTGAAACATAAAATTCAATTAACGTCGCTTAGGAAGTCGTAAAAACATAAGCTCCTAATTTTAACGCGTTTCGAAAAGGGTGAATTTTATAATTTGAATTTTTTTTCACTGACTGACTCACAGTTCATCAAAATTATAAGGTACTACCCGAATAAACGTGAAATTCTGTATAATGGTGGGATTTATGTAGCATGTAAAAGAAAAAAATATGAAAATGGCACTTTTCTACAAATTATAGGTTGGGAATTGAAATTTGGTCGAAAAACGAACAAAACGATAACGGAGCGGATTTCATTTTTATAAGAATTGTGTAGTTTCTTTTCATAAATAAAGCACAAATGCATCAAGAATTTTGTCTAGAGACTGGGCAGTTTTCCTCCAGCGGATGTTAGAATGTTCGGTGGATTCAGCCAGGCTTAACTTAGAGTTTGTTAATCAGCCTTTTATTATTGAGATATCAGAACATCCTTCGAGGCGTCGGGGAAGAACCATGTATACTGCCCTAATTTCGTGACGTTTCAGTTTGGGTATGAAGATTTCAGGTAACGACTGTACGATGTGCCTGTACTATCTCAAGTACCACACCTTGTTCGCAGCCGGGAAAAGAGGGAAAATAATTGGTGGATTTTTCAATGTTAAATTTTTTTCTTTCTTTTCATACCAAGACACTAATCGTGTTGGATGGGAATCTTCTAATGGAAATGGCAGGATCGGAGTTATAGAAAGGATCACCTGCAAATGCGGGCGGTGGTCTGTGGACGTGAAGGAATGGCTGCTGTATAAACCAAGCTAATTATTTATAAGTGAGAATTCGATGACCATCGACCAACTTCTATCAATAATTGATGTAAGTAACAGAGTAGAGGCCCACTTGATAAATAATTACTTTTGTAATTTCCCAATCATTCGACAATTTACTGGCCCACATCAAGGTTAGTTACACAAACATTTATTTTTCATCATATCAAGTAAATTATTTTAAAAACACAATTCCAATTATTACGCTCTCTCTTAATATCAGGAAAAATTAGTAATAAGACTAATTATGTAAGTAAATCTGAAAAAGATCCAGTAAACCATTGTAAGCTTGACAAATTGCAAAGGTAATTATTTGTGTTGCAGACGTCAACAATCAAGTACAGCTATCAATATTTGAAGCAGCTTTATCATTAATGCAAGTTAGGCTCGTTTTCCACTTTCAATCCTTGAACATTAATTTGAGAGATTTTACAGTTACTAACAGAACGGAAAATAAAATATTATATCTTTATTCAATTATTCTTGATTCTAGTTTTTTTAACGTAATGTTTTGGTTAAAATGACAAAATTCGTACCGCGAGCGGGATTCGAACCCACGACCTTCCGATAAATACGCCGCTAACTTCCCAGTTGAGCTCTTTTGGTTTATTTTCTTTTCAACCAAAATTTTACATAAAACTATTAAATAATTGATAGAAGTCATTTGTTCAATAGACCATGTACCGGGTTATAACTTTAGCAGAATAAGCTTTATTCTAAGGAGAGGCCGATAAATTGGCATAGAAAAGTTCAACGAAGACCTGAAACCTTTTGTTGCTTACCCAACCGCCAAAACCGCAAGACCATTAAAAAGTGGATTAATAATAGTCGTGAGATTCATCGGTTCAGTGGAAACCCAATACAGATGCATGTGAAAATTTTTTTATCAAATGTCCATCGCGGAAATTGACAGTAGAATTTCTAAATTTAGGACGTGATCGGATTAAAATAATAGTTAGACTGCGAACTGAAAATGCAGACTCTGGAGGCGTATGTATAGACTCGGAATGGCAGTAACAAGCCTGTACACATGCCGAGAAAAGAAAGAAACACCCCAGTACGTCCTCTGTTGATGCGTACTGTGTAGCCCGAGATCCCTGATCTTGGGAAAAGAAAATAAGAAAACACACAGGAGCCCTTTCCAAAGCTTTCGAGTCTGGTAAAAAGCTTCAAGTTTAACAAGGAGCTGTAGATTAAAAAAAAGAAAGTGGAAATACACTATAGACCAATAGTGTCATGGTGCTCAGGTCGTAAAGAGTCCGGCTGCTATATAAAGTAAGCATTATTATTACAAAACTAACATCAATAAAATTGAAATATACATGCTTAAACGATGTGTATAAATCCCAGGCTCTGAAGATGATTTCAATAAAGGTCGAAACGTTGGCATGATAAAGAAATTGTTTTTTCTAAAACCTACGGCGCACCATGTTGCGTTCTCCAAATAATCATCATAATAACACGAGGATGGATAGGGAAAGCGCTCTATAATTCTAGCAACATAGAACAAATTAACCATATAATAATCAAAAATATTTTCCTTAAACCGAATATACTGTGAAAAAGAAGAACAACTAAAATTAAACGTATAAACGCTTCAGTAATGCCAATAAATATGAATACACATAATTAATAAGTTAACGAAATATACGAAAACATATAACTTTAAAGAGACTTCAGAAAAGATCAAAAATGAACATACATTTTAACACTGCAGATATATCATTACTCCATTAAAACGACTATATAGCGTTGGAGAAAACTAATGGAGAGTCACAATCTCAGGCTAGAATAAATAACGAAAGAACTCACAGTCAGACTTAATTCGTCAAAGACGCCAAACAGAGATAACTCCGACTTAGTTTTTCATCTCTCACGACTATAAAACCGAATAAAGGGAAATCGGGAAAAGTTACCGAGGAAACGGCACAGCTCGTCCACGTCCTTCATCCTACGGCAAGTGATAGCATCATGCGAGCCCAAGCGACCCTCAACGACACTGAATGGCCGCAGTAAATACATGACGGACAGAATAAAAGCCCTCCCACCGACCTATGAAAAATACTAAAACATACAAAAGGCAAAAACATAGCAAATAATAACGGCTATAAAATAAACACAACGAAAAAAGCCACACACAATGAGGAAGCACAAAGAATCATTGAAAATAATAGATTTAACATATTAAGCATAAAAACTGAGTGTAAACGAAATAAAAGTAGAAATCCTTTAAGCTATAATATCGACAAAACCAATCTATTAGAAAAAAAATGTTTTATATAGTATGCTACTGCGGACTAAAATAAGGACAAAAATAAAGCACAACAATCTAACGATTACAAAAGTATGATCCAACTAAAATTCGACAAATAGGAAAAATCCCTACAGGCAGAAAAAAGACAGTAAGACTTCGGAAAAGAGAATACAAAAAGGAACTAAATAACAAAAAACCCAAGGGTACAATTACTAGTAAAACAGAAATATAATAAATATAGGCATAAAAACTGCCTTGAAGAGAGTGGAAAATATAAAAGAAGGAGAAAATTCCTTACGTCAGAACATCCGATCTGCCAGAAAAAAAATTGTTTTTACACAATAATATGCTACTGAGGGTCTAAAATAAGGACAAAAATAGAGCAAAACAATCTAAAAATTCGAGATATCATCAAACAACAATTAGTCAAATACGAAAACTCCCGACAGGCAGAGAAAAGACAGTAAGATTTCCAGAAGGGAAATAAGAAAAGAAACTAAATCGCAAATATAAACCCTGGGGCACAATTACTAATAAAGCAGAAACATATTAAAAATGGGCATAAAAATTGCGTTGAAGAGAGTGGAAAGTAGAAAAGAAGAAGAAAATTCCTTACGTCAGAACATCGACAAATCCGATCTGTCAGAACAAAATTTGTTTTTACACAATAATATACTACTGCGGAACTAAAATAAGGACACAAATGAAGCACAACAATCTAACGATTACAAAAATATGATCCAAATAAAATTCGACAAATACGAAAAATCCCGACATGCAGACAAAAGACAGTAAAACTTTTAGGAGGGAAATACGAGAAGGAACTAAATCACAAATATAAACCCTGGGGCAAAATTACTAATCAAGCAGAAACATATAAAAAATAGGCATGTATGAAAGCAAAACAGCCCAACAAAAACAGATAGTCAATGATGCACCTTAACTTATAAACTCAGTAACATATGTGGTGTTTAATGACCATTAGCCAATGATTATTTGGAGATCGCGAGATGCGGTCTGGTGTGACGTGGGTTTAAAAAAAATTTCTTTATCTTGCCATCGTTTCGACATACATTGGGCACCGGACAAATAGTATTCTGAAGGACATCGCCAACAGCGAGAAAAAATTTGCATCGGGTTTCAAACAGAGAACGTTTTGTTGAAATGCTGGCAACACGAGGCTCTGAAGATGATCTCAGGAAAGACCGAAACGTGGAACGATAAATAATATGCTTTTCTAAAAACCTACGTCACACCAGTCTGCAACTCACGATATTCAATTAATCAATAACTTATTTACGAACTGAAGAATTGCAATAGGAATATATAAAAAAAAATCATTGAAAAAACCAACCCACTACACAAAAAATAGTTATAGACATAACATGTTGTAACGAATATGGAAATAACCATCGTACAGACAGGATGAAAAACAAAAGAAATAAACGTACACTATAATGAGAGGGGCAAACGGGAAAATCAAACTACGGATTCACGTAAAGCAAAATAACCTCGATGCATCAAAATGATAAAAATAATATCACTAAAAACCCATAAATCCAAAAATTACTACAGTTGACTATTTACGAGATACGAATAACACATAACGAATTATACAATAAAGGTATGATAAATGTTTTGTTTGGAACCTCAACTGAAGACTTGCTAGTGTGTTTATTGTTTACACAGTGAGGAAAAAATTCTGGGAGTAGTAAATACGCTATTTTCATCGAATTTCACATAACCGGTGCCAAGGCCGGTAGGGGATGTTATGCTCGTCGGAAGCACCGAGGAATCCGGGATAATCATACGATCTAAAGAAAATATTAGTTCGGGAAGAATGGCAACCCGGGGCCGAAGAAGAGGACGAGATAGACCGGGATACGGGGGAGAAATAAACCGTAGAAATGGGCCTTTATTATTTACCTCCCCGAGGTTGACGGTTCCCCCTGACGTGTTTTCTACGCCGCCCTCGAGTGGAAATGTAAATCATACGGGCAATATTTTTGAGTCATTTCGACCCCCTCGGCTTTAGACTTGGCCGCGGACCAAGCCGCTCTTAAGAAAATACGCCCCTCCGTTCTGTGGTATTCAAACGACCCCGATTTGTTACTGCCTAATTACAAAAGAAGATTTATTTAAGTTAATTGCTTTATTAAAGCTCCGGCTTTGTTTTTCTCATTCTAAATTCAATTTCAAATCTCTTTACTTTGAATGTACGAAAGAACAAAGCAAACAAAACCGCTCACAATTGTTTGCTCTCAATCGATCCGCTTCGTTATTCCTACTACATAAAAGCAGACTAAAAATATTTAAAAAAATTTACGCAAGTTTAAATCGTTATGTCGCTTTTTCTCATACTTTTTTTCTCTTTTACATGTTTGAATGGTGAATGTTTGTTGACTACCAATATTTTCAACTTCCCTATTCATCCATTACATCAGAGAATTTTTTAAAAAGTTGTGAGCTTTATTAATCACAACTGCTCTTTAATTTACAATTATTTGCATTGTTGTTGTTCTATGTTGTATTTTTCGACTTACAGACTATTTGTAATGGTATAATAGCTTAAAAATAATGTCCAACATTTAAAATCATATAAATATAACAATGGCTGATTGGAGATCATGAAATGCCATTGTGACGTAGGGTGGAGAAGTATTTTGAGAAGTATTACATATATTAAGTAACGGTTTTTTTATCGTGCCACGTTTCGAGGTTTATTGAGATCATCTTCAGCACGGAAGTGTAGATGTGCCATTATTGGATTTCGTATTCAGAGGGGAACTAAACACCACATATAAATATATCTATAAAGAAACAAATTCTGTAACTTTTCAAACTATAAAATAAAACTAACAAAAGCCGAACGATATCCTAGCAAAGCTTTAGGATTAATTACAACAATTTTCAATCCAAGTTAACTCCATGCAATACAACACTGAGCACAAGAGTTAATAAAGACAAATTGAAAGGTGTATAGGTTTACATGCTCTCGGACAACCGGCGGCTTTATTAATATTTCGCAGTGCAGCGTGTGGAGATTTGTTGAACTAAAAGATAAGCTATAACCGTCCTGGAAGGCTTGTTGTGGCTTCGCATTTTTTTATTTATTTTTTTGTGTTAAATTGTAAAATGGCAGAAGTTAATAAGAATGGAAAATTAATGAACTCTTTCATTCGAAATAGTATCAATGCAAAAGTATTAACAAATGACACGCTTCAATTCGTTACTAACAGTCAATGACTTGATACTTCTGAGAAAAAGGATCGAGTCCATTGACTAAACCAAGGAACTACAGAGGTACAATAAGCCAGAAGGCTGCAGTGCCCGGTGCACACAAACCCCACTTCTTAGTATCTTTTCCGCCATTCTATACCATACCATAATGGCACGAGAGGGATTCGAGCCCACGACCTTCGGCTAGATACGCCGCTGCTCTACCACCTGAGCTGTCGTGACCTCGATCCACTCGGACATCAACTCCTCATCTCAACCTCACCTTACGAGTTTTCCCTCCTTTTGCCATATTTGCCTATATACGTTGAAATATAGGTGGTAGCTCAGGTGGTAGAGCAGCGGCGTATCTAGCCGAAGGTCGTGGGTTCGAATCCCTCTCGTGGCATTATCTTTTTATCATCTCAACTAAAAACCGTAATTAATTGTGATGTATTAATTGGTCGAGCGGACCACGAAAACAGTGAATAATTTCTCAAGAATTTTTTGTCCTATCTCTTTTCTTATTTAATGCAATTCTCCTTTTTATGTATTTTATTTAATTTACTAATCATTTTGTTATATTTTCAGGGAAGATTGCCGGGGGACGTGGAAACGTACTTAGGCTCGTTTAGAAGATGCAATTATCCAAAAGTCACCCCGCAAAATACAATCGAAATCGTTCAGCAGTGCGCCAGATACTCGAGGTAATTCCCTGTTAATCACTTCTTTATATTTTTTAATTCGACCGTCAGTTTATTTTTCAACTTAAACATGAGCGGTTTGTATTTCGTTCAGTCTCGAAAGTCTCAGGTTGTTGTTTTTCTGTTCTTTTATTCTCATTTGACATGCGAGATGTTAATAAAATCTAATTATGATTCAAACCTTGGAAAACAGGCTAATTGTGTTTCTACATTTTCCCACATAGACCTTTATTTCATGACACAAAAGGGTAGATAGGATTGAATTCACAGATTAAACTAGTCACGCAAAAGACCAGATGCGATGATTTAAATCATAAAAAACCAACACAAATGACTTGTTTAACAAACACGAATCCTCCGGACGTGAAAGCAGTTTTGTAAATGATAAAAACCCTTCATCAACACGTGCCAAAAACAGGTTTCTTTTCCGTATTTACCTAGTAGGTTCTTACATCATATCTAAAGTTAACTTTTTGCCATTCGGAAGCAAATGGTCAAAATTTTGTTAAAAATTCAATTATTAAATTACATTAGTTAAAAGTGTTGTTGTCCATTAATTTTTTTTATTTTCTCTTGTAAACTTTGTGCCCATAGTAATTGAAACTCTGGTAATACTCTCTCCATTAGAAAATTTAAAAAATGAGAAGGGAGGGAAAGTTCGTTAAGCTCCAGAAACATAAAATTAAGAACTAATTACTTCGGGCACCCAGCAATAAACAATAAAATCCGACGCCCATTCTTAGAAATGAGGAATGATTACATATCGGAAATACTAGTTATAACGTAGTATAAAGTCTCAATTGAACATAAAGGGAAAGAAGAATAGGAGGTAGTCAGATATAGTGAACAGTTGGCCTCAAAAAATGGAAAAAAAATGTCATAACAATTAATACACCTTGGTCTTTCAATCTGAAAAAATGCTATCAACTCTTCTGCCATAAAAACTGTAAAACGTTACATTGCAAAAAAAAAAAAAGTAATCAGATTGTACGGCCAAGGAGATATTAAGATGAAAATAAATCAAGTAATTTATCGAACGATTCATACAAAATTTTAAAAACCTGTGAAAAACAACAATTAGATGGAATTTTGGGTACCGGGAGGCAGAGGAATTTTGGGTAATGAAATAGCGACACTGTCCAGAGGGCGATCTGAAAAACCTTATTCACGCACTCAACGTATTCCTGGGATAACAGAAACAAGTTAGAAGTTTACATTATAGAAAGGAAGGAAAAAAAACAAGAAGTGGATCATCTCTACGGGTGATTGGTACAGTAAGCTTATGTTAAAATAACCCTAACCAAGACAGAAATACTGATATCAGTACGATGAGGATCAATTCAGAAGAGTAATGACACAATGTGTCTGTCACTACCATCTGAGAAGACACCTACGGCTACTATGAAGATCCCATTTCTGGGTATGCCATGAGGAGGAAGAAACACAGAAAGACAGCCGTATGATCTTCGACACCGAAGCAACCGCAAAGGGGACATAACCTGGGTTACAAAGGAAGGAATGGAATTATACCAACTACAGTAAATCAACGCTAAGTACTCCTTAGAACGAAATAACTAGTAAAAGTAGAATAAGGTAACAGGCAGTAATGTCTGGGGACTTCAAAACCACGGTTTCCCAGCCATTCTTAATTATCATTAAAAAGACTTATCAAATTCATTATCTGTCGTGGTTTGATTAACCACATAATATCTTTCAATTGATTCATTTTTATATAAGATATTGGTTGCGATAAAAGTCAGCTTCAAGAGTGGGATAGGAACCCACGACCATCGGCTAAATATTTCTTGAGCTATGGTGACTTCGATCCTTCTTTTCGAATTTTCGAGCAATATTATTTGATCAACCGGACCACGAAAGCTAATGAACTGAATAAGTTAAATGAAGTTTATCTTCCCTAATGCTCTCCGTGGCCATTTCATTTGTCGCCGAGAATCAAATAGAGATTACACGACAATCGACAAATGTAAAAAAAAAAGAGGGAAATTCGAAAAATCGGGTTGAGGTAAGAAGTTAGTGTCCGACTGGAACGAAGTGGCCATAGCTCGGCGTATCTAGCCGAAGGTCGTGGGTTCGAATCCCGCTCGTGACACTGATTTGTTATCTCAAGCAATACCTTACATAAAGATTAATTAATTAAAAACACTGTTAAATACTTACTATGAGAGTTTTCCTAATTAAATAATAACTGCAGTTTTGGGAAAAAATAATCTCATCCGCCCATTATCCATCATCATAACCTTCAACAAAATAATATATATTTCAGTCCTAAAGACGAAAAGGATATACGATATACTTTTTTCTGTGATGATGAAATAATCTGTACAATCGGTTCTGTGTTCGAGTCCGGCAATGCCATTGAAATTTTAATTGATATTAAATTTAAACATGTTTTATAATTATTCACTGTTATCGTGGTCCGCTCGACCAATTAATAAATAACAATTAATTACGGTTTTTAGCTGAGATGAAAAAAAGTTGATGGCACGAGAGGGATTCGAACGCACGACCTTCTGCTAGATACGCCGCCAGACGAAGGTCGTGGGTACGAATCTCTCTCGTGCCATTAACTATTTTTTCATCTCAGCTAAAAACCGTAATTAATTGTTATGTTTTATATTCGCGATACGAGGAGTCCTTTAGTACGATTAGATTAATTTACTTGTATTCAACTATTATGGTTATTTGTTCTACCGTGCCGAGAAACAGCTCATTTTGAATATCGCAATTTAGTTTTTATTTAACGCTTTGTAACGATTTATCTTTTTATATGCGTGATGGTGGCCCATCACAAGTTGCGTATTTTCAAACGAATCAGAAAACCCCCAAATTCGTTATGGATGAACCAGCTGGAGAATTTAAAAAAAAGAAAAAAAAAGAGGGGAGTGTTGGAAGGATTACTCAGTCACCATTTTTCCTCGAGTTTGTGTGGATCTTTTTTTTAATTGTAATTAATTATAGAGAATAGAAATCATTTAAATTTTTAAGACAAAGCTTCTTGGTAAGTGTTTTTGATTAAATTTTAGTATAGTGACGGTGGCTCATCAATTTTATTTTATGTTAATTTGGAGTTTTTAATTTGAATGGGCTCAAAGGTTACTTTTCAGATTTTACTCAGCATCAAATTGTAAGTCTTTACTTTTTATTTTATACAAACACTGAAATTAAAACTTAATTATAATAATAAATAAAACCTTTATTTTTGTGAAGTTATTTATTTTTCTCTCTAATTTTTTATTAAAAAAATTTAATGACGTCACATTCGTAATTAAATAATAACTGTAGTCTTGGGAAAAAATAATGATACGATATACTTTTTTGAGTGATAATAAATAATATGTACGATCGGTTGTGGGTTCAAATCCCGGCAATACCGTTGAAATTTAAATTGATATTAAACTTAAACAAGTTATTTCGAAAAACGAGGAGTACGAGTAGATTAATTTACTTTTGTATAACTCTTACGGTTATTTGTTCTGCCGTGCCAAGGAACAACTAATTTTGAATATCGAAATTTCGATTTTAATTAATGCCTTGTAACGTTCCACCTTGTTATATGAAAAGAAAACGCGTAAATTCCCTATTTAAACAAACGTCCTACGTTGGGGAGCTGCTTTTTAACAAGACGTATCAGCTGAACCTCACATACTCAGTACGATTGGCAGACGTATCCCTTTATGTAGGCAGACAGTTTGAATAATGATGGTTGTGGTGTGTCAGCGGTGATAAGGAAGGAAACACGCCAGTTGAAAATAATGGCCCGCCGGTAATCCGAGTGGCTGGCGTTTTGTTAGCCATTTTACAAAACCGCCATCGACCAAGTCTCTCTTATCTGTGGATGAAGTTGATGGCGGGATTTTTCCCTTTTTCTTCTCCTTCTATTAGCGGTTTAAAATTCCCCTTTGTTTTATCTTGGAATATTTTTTTTAAATTTGAGATAATTTTTAACCAAATTAATTCCATTTAGCTTTATTTATTATTATCATTATTAATTTTTAAGGATGTTATTTTTTTTTTAATTCCACAGTCCTCCTAGCTGAGTTGATCAGGTTGATGATACGTTGCCTATATTGTACTCAGTTATATTTTTTCCTAGCTAAATATCCATTTGGTCACAATTTTCAATTGTACTCAATGTCAGAAAATTTTCAATTTTAAATACTCAACAATTCTTTTTTTTTTCAATAATTTTAAATTTACATTTTTTTTTTTTCAAATGTCCGGACTTTTTACTAGTTCAGTTTAAACGATTCCTTTTGCGTCGTCGGTGGCCGCAACGGTTTAGGCGTTAACATGGCGCTCATCACTGTAAGGTAAAGGTACCGGGTTCGAATCCAGCCGCTCTACATTCGAACCCGACATACCTACAAATGGGCTTTTATTTCAAGCACTGGCGTGTTCACTCGCGTTGATATGACCTCTGCTGTAACGGACCCTCGTAAACAATAAATAAATACTACTCGGACTTTGCACCGAGAAATAAAACCGTCAATGTTATTTATTTTGTTTAATAGTTGATAAATTCGATCTTTGAATGTCTAATAACATGTGTCTTCTAAACTCGTAAAGCTACCCCAACCTGCAGCTTAAGATCATCGTTCGAATAATAAAACATATTCATTATTTTTTAATTAAAAGTTGTCTTGATTCGAGGATGAGTTAGACGTAAGGGTATTTACTCAACTCCTACATATCTGCTACTCATTAGATAACGTGCCCTGTAAATACGTACAAAGTATTCTGAGATAGAACGTAATATATATTTTTGAACCATCAGAGGTCAAATGCGTGGAGTTTTACAACCTTTAATATTTTAATTCGTAGTAATTTCGATTTTTAATTGTTAACAATAGTGTGCGTATGTTAACGTAAAGATTGCGCCGCAGTTTTTATTGTAAACCATCCTTTAAAATAATAGTTACGTAGTTAGACTTTCTTATTGAATGTTTCAAAGTTCCACTGGCTTTGAAGACCCTGACAACAGAATATATTAAAAAGGAGGGTAAAAATTCAAAACTAGTCAAAATATATTATGTACGTTCGGAATGTTTTGTTTTTGGAGAACTTTATCAGTTCAAAAAAAAATCAGAAGCCATATAAAAAGGATATCAAGAGTACGTTATAATCTCTGTGTATAAATTGTAACAGGGAAAGTATATAATCCTAGTCTTTTAAGGGCTCTGCAGACTTTTTATACTATGTTTGTTGTGATAAATTTGTATCAACAGCTACATGTGTTTTGGTAATACAAGTCATAAAGACAGCAAAACGCTAGGAAAAGGAAGGTGGGAAATCTAAGTTTCAGCGAACCTTTGTCACAGAAGCTGCTACAAGAACTGGGTCTGGAAAGTCCTGCTTCGATACCATGAATCGGTAGGATACCGATTTATGTCGTGCTTTAGTTAGAGCTGACATACCCGTCCATAAACTAAGCTGCTCTGAATTCAAGGTTTTTTTGAGAAATACGCAGAGGAATACATTCTCCAAGAAAGTACCCTCAGGAAACTTCACCTGGAGCCTGTATTCAATTAAACATTCCATAAAATCAAAGATTCCATCGCAAACAGACCGATCTGGATTTTTTTAATGTGTGTTTCTTTTTTCATATTAACAATGTGATGTTTCTCTTGCCAGTTTTTCTATTTTCAATTAATTGCTTTCTTGGAGGTCGTGAGATGCGTTCTAGAGCGACGTAGGTTTTAGAAAAATATTTTCTTTATCGTGTCGACGTTTCGATTTTTATTGAGATCATCTTCAGGGCTCAAAGTGTGTTTTTTCCTCGTAGATATGTCATCCTAGCCTGTCGTGTTGACAGTGGTCACTAAACACCGCACAATTACGTGCTTTCATTTGAGTTTCCTTATTTTTTCTCATGGTAGTTTTCTCAAATTTTCAGTTTTAAATTGCACTTTTTACCATATATATTGACAGATGTATGTGCTTATTTGTCTGTTTTTATTGTATGTACATCACGGCGCTAAGCATAACATAAAAAACTCAATTATAACTCAATTCGACGGTCAAAAGCGAAGTGAATCAATTAAGCTAACAGACGAAGAGGATGCAGTGGCCTTTATTAACTCGCGATACCTTCAATTTCTAACTTTAATCACTTCACATAGAACTAATATTGTAGCCTACGGGTTAACTCAGTTTGAACGGAAGTAGATCCGAAGGGGTTACGTTTAGCCGTACCTCATTTTCCAGCGTATTTCCACTTTCTGCCCCAATAATCACGCGATCTACATTAGAAACTGTCTTGTGATATTATTATTATTATTATTACTGGATATTATTATTGATTAACTTAACGCACGGGGTCGTAATATTTTAAATCAGATTATTGTACTATTGTGTCGGGAAAATTTTGAAATATGCGGTAACTTACTTTTGTCAAAGCTTAAAAGTTGTCAATTAGGCTTTTCTTGTAAGTAGCTATTGACTGCAGATATTTTTGTGCAGTGTTTAATGAACGTTAGTTGATTATTACTCGGAGATCGTGAAATGGTTTTAGGCAAATATTTTCTTTTGTGTCAACATTTCGATCTTCATTTAGATCATCTTCAGGGTTCGGTGCTTGTTTACCGCATAATTGTGCCATTCTTGTGCGTCGTGTTGCGAGTACCCAGGTTGAGACCTGAAGATGACCTCAACAAACGTCGAAACGTTGATGAACGATGAAGAAAATGTTTGCTAAAATATACGTCACACCTGACCACATTTATACAAATCAAGAAATTTTTGACTCAATCAAGATATTATCAAAGTAGTTTGACTGTGTACAAGTATTCTGATTGAAGCATTGTATAACTTCATTTTTTTATATCCTACATGGATTTGGTACAATTTAAAAAATGCTCACAAATTCCAGGCACTGAAGATGATTTAAATAAAGATCGAAACATTGATGAACGATAAAGAAAATGATTTGCTAAAACCTACGACACACCTGATCGCATTTATACTAATCTAGAAATTTTAGATCAATCGAAGTTTTATAAATGAAGTTTCGGTGGGTACAACTACTTTGATTCAATCAAACATTTCTAGCATCCACACATTTTTTTTCCTACAGGTATTTGTATAATTTAAACAAAGTTCATAAATTCCTGGCACTGAAGATGATTTCAATAAAGATCGAAACGTTGGCACGATAAAGAAAATATTTTTCTAAAACCTACATCACACCAGACCGCATCTCACTATCTACGAATAACCATTAATTTAAACCTTTTTTTTTTACTGGCGAACTTTTCATTTTAATTATTACTAAACCTTTTCTAAGCTAACAATCGACAACAGTGTAGAATGAAGCATAAACTGGTTCGGACGTTTTTGTCCAGACTTGGAAAAATTGAACCGCTGGAAGAAGAGTAGTGACGAGAGCACCTGGGCGTTTCTTTAAGGATTGGGGGACGGTAAAGTGTTTTCATTTGGTTAGACCACACTGGGTGATATGTTCCCATTAGGCCTCCCTGAGGATATACTACACTACTAACAACCCAGAACCTTTAAAATTGCCCATCCTGCCTAACGATAACTTTTGCCTTAAAAAAGGAAAAAAATTACCGTCCAACTTTTAAAATTTATCCCCGTTCGCTCGGGTCGTTTTATAGGTAATTTTTTATGAAATTCGTCAGTCATTTTCGTTGAGGGTGAATTATTTTTAATTAACGCATGAAACTTTTCTCATAATAAACTTTCCTTAACAGCAAGTTAAAATTTATGCGTTTATAAAAATGTATAAATTGTTTTAAAATAAAGATAATTTTGTCGCCAAGTTCAACCAACGTTCACATATTTTACGGTTTGTCAGCCAATTTGTTACACTATACAATGTTTGTCCTAGATATCCAACTTTCTGAAACATGTAAAATGTTGAAGAGAATATCACGGCCCAATGTTTTAACATCTCGTCATTCAAACAGACATAATTTTTTTCTGTTTACCTCATAGTATCCGTTTATTTATTCTAAAGCGTTAAATTTACGCGGTGACGGTTTTATCTGAGAGCGAGATAAAATTACCATTTCGTCATTCCTATCGCAAAGTCGCCCCCTTTTAACTTTATGTTTCTCCGACAGATTTCAAAAAATTGTGAAATATTTTCCGGGTCAGTGTACGAGTAACTTTCGGTTGAAAATCTTTTTGACGTTTATCAAGTGGAAAAGTCAATTAGGGGCAGCGTACTTCTGAATTGGTGCAGGCGGTTCGTTCTGAAATACTGCAAAATAGCGAGAAAGGAATAATTGACGAAAAGGGGTTTTATTGTTTAATGCAGAATCACATTAACCGTCTCCATTCGAGTACCCCATCCATTACATTCCGCCTGCATTTTTAGGACCGTGACCGTAAATCGAGAAAGATGAAATTTCAGTTATGCTCCCATTTGCGTTATTAAATCATACTCACGCTTACTCATCTAAAAACGTTGAGATAAACCTTGGTTCGAATTTGGACATTAATTAATTGACAGAGCCGGTTTTAACATGGGCTAACCAATTTTCGGAGTGCCAATAAACAAAATGGAATTCAATAATCTCCACGTACCAATTTACGGTAATAATCGAAAACTATAATTTTTTGATTTATCAGCTTCGGTGATGTAAAAATTTGAAAAGAATACAGTCTCACAAAAGTATTCGTAAATCCAGTTTTTTACTTTTTTTTCTTTCTTTTTAATTATCTTTTTACCTTCATAAATCGATAACGCCATAAGGAACTTGACCAAAAACGAAAATTTCCAATAAAAAATCCCAATTACCATATTTATCCGAATTTCCCGTTTCATAAAAGACCGATCATGAGACATGACGTATGACAACCAAATGGCAGCGGACGCGCTATCTCTGTGTTACAACTTTTAAAAGGCTCACTTACACAAAACTGAACTGCATCAATTAAAATATGAACTGATTTTTATTTAAGGTATCGGTTGAGGTAAAACGTTAATAATAAAATGTCACGAACGGGATTCGAACCCCCGACCTCCGGCTAAATTCGCCGCTACTCTACCACTTGAGCTATAGTGACTTCTATCCACACAGACACCAAAGTCCCATCTCAAGCCACCATTCGAATTTTCCCTCCTTTTTTTCTATTTTTCAAATGTTGTGTCATCCGAAATCGATTCTCGGAACGTGAATGGCCACGGAGAGCTCTAACGAATACGCACTTCATTTTACTTATTAAATCCATTAGAGTTCGTGGTGTATTTAGCCAAAGGTCGTGGGTTCGAACCCCGCCCGTCATACCGACGTTTTTTATTTATCTCAACCAATTCCTTAAATAAAAATTAACAAATTGAAAGAAGTTATTAAGTAAATCGGACCACGAACTCTAATCTATTTGAAAGATGAACGTTTACAGGACGACCCACTGTCACTGAGTACGGAGAATAATTAATTCAGGACTGTGTCAAAGTTTTCGTGACAACCAAGTTGTAGGTGGAGCTAGCTAGAGAAGTTTATTAGGGGCCGGGCAAATAAATATATAAATTGGAGACCACACGATTTTTACAGGGAACACTTACCCTAAGAAATAACAGGCAATAAAAACAAAAATTCGTTCGTGATGATGGCATATGGGCTTCTACTTTAGAAGACAAAGCAAACTTGTTGCCGTTCAACATTAATTTTTATTTTTATATTTATTTGTGCGATTCCCAATTTTAAGATGTGGCATGGCTTTAATATTCCGTTATTCTTACCTATTCCTCAAAATGGCTTTGATTTTTTGGTTGTTATATACGATATTTTCCAGCCCGTTAACAATGTTCCTGGGTTCGACATACTATGGCTTCAATACTTCGTAAACTTGCACAAGTAATTTACTTTAATCACACTCTATAACTCATCCTTCAACTTATTTTTCCAGTCGTTATCGGAATCTCGAGCCGGATAGACGTACGTACTTTGCTC
>CM077107.1:24199404-24217302 GCA_039619505.1 Cimex hemipterus
GAAATTGAATAAAAGGAACTTTGTTCTTGAAGTTAAATGAGTGTTTACAGCTGCAAATTAGTGCTAGAGAGAAGCAAATAAATGAAAATAAAAACTCGAGAGTAAATGTAAAAAGAAAACTTCACTTTCAAGACAATAAAACGGAACATGCACCTAAAAAGTAGAAAGAAGAAAATTTCATCTTGAGAAAGGAAAACTGAACAGACAGAAACTTAGATCTTGAAAGATTTAAATGTGTGTTTACAGCTTTAATGGAGCGCTCAAGAGACGAAAATGAAAGGAATTTACAATTCCAGAGAAAATAAAAAAAGGAAATTTAGATTTCAACATAGTAAAACGGAACTTAAACCTCAAAAGTAGAAAGAAGGAAATTGGATCTTGAGAAAAGCAAACAGAACTGAGAAGGAAATTGAATAAAAGGAACTTTGTTCTTGAACTTAAATGAGTGTTTACAGCTGCAAATTAGTGCTAGAGAGAAGCGAATAAATTAAAATAAAAACTCGAGAGTAAATGTAAAAAGAAAACTTCACTTTCAAGACAATAAAACGGAACATGCACCTAAAAAGTAGAAAGAAGAAAATTTCATCTTGAGAAAGGAAAACTGAACAGACAGAAACTTCGATCTTGAAAGATTTAAATGTGTGTTTACAGCTTTAAAGGAGCGCTCAAGAGACGAAAATAAAATAATTTAGAATTCCAGAGAAAATAATACAAGGAAATTTAGGTTTCTACATAGTAAAACGGAACTTAAACCTCAAAAGTAGAAAGAAGGAAATTGGATCTTGAGAAAGGTAAACAAAACTGAGAAAGAAATTGAATAAAAGGAACTTTGTTTTTGAACTTAAATGAGTGTTTACAGCTGAAAAGCAAATCTTGAGAGAAGACGAAAACAGAAATTTAAAATGCGAGAGTAAATAAAGAAATGAAATTTAAATTTCTTGTATAATAAAACGGACTTAGAGCTCTAAAGTACCACAAAGGAAATTAGAAAATTAGATCCTGTGAGAGGAATAAGAACTTATAGGGAAAAATACTTTGGAAGGGGAAAATACTGCTTTACAGTGGAAAAGTTAGAGCTCGAGAAGGTTTAGTTCTTTAAGTTCAACTTTATATAGTTAATTTTTTTCGGTTTTTTCTTTCTAAAGGTTTTTAAAAACTTCATATTTTGTGAAGTATACTTTTGTAATTGATATTCTGTAATTAATAAATCATCTATGAGTGAATAAGCCGCACATTTTCAATGAGGAAAATTGTATTTGCTCTTTTTGTGTTTAGGATGCGTGCAGAATACAAATTTATTTAATCGAATCTTCTACTACCAAATCAAATCGACCATCCTTTTTCCAAATGCTTTGGTTTGCAGAGAGATACACCGAATAAAAAACTGGTTGTTCATAAATAAAAGTCTCAAAAAGAGAGTAATAACATTAAAGTAAGTAATATTTACGGTAGCAAAAAAATAACAAAAGTCTCAAAGGAGTTATGGTGAAATGCCGCTGGGACGGACAAAGATTTTTTCCCTTTAAGGTGGTGAAGGAAACCGCGAAGAAAAGCATTAATAATGCATAAACCAATTGCTTAGTGCACCAGGTTGTGGGAGGTGAGAAAATGCTTTTTAATGGTAAATTAAAAGTTAGTTTACTTTCTGAAAATCCTTTCAAAGAAATCCAGGAAAACCTAATTAAAACCTTCCTTTTTACTTCTAATTTACGAGCATTAAATAATTCATGTGCAAGTCTCTTACAAAGAAACAGCTTGTTTGATTGCGTGATGCAATTTTGAAAACTAAAGCAAGTCGCGGGAATAAGGCAATATTTCACTACCCCTCCAAAGATAAACGGTGGGACGAATTGTGTTAATAGGAAGGATAATTTTATCTGCTTCTCTTTCGTAATCATATTACAAGGGTAATTCTCATGGGTTTAAATTACTTTATATAACTAAAGTGGTCTATCCTATATTAAAGCTAGACAAATTGAATAATGACTAAGCCAGAAAAATTGGTTAATATTCCACCCCATTAAATGTATCCTTATATTATAATTGTAAATGCCCGAAATGTCGATGAAAATTACGGCGAAACAACTTCACGGATATAAGCTCTGGAAGGCCACAAAAAAACCTGATCTCAATTTTATTGTAAAATATATAAATTGTGAATTCTTAAATAAGTAATTAACATATGATCGGTGGTGGAGTGGTGGTGGCCGGCCCAGGAAGTTACTCCAGATTCTGGCATCTTGTTATAGCTAACCAGAAGCTCTCCTTTGCGCATTCGTCAGCTTTCATTTTTTTCTTTTTTTTTGATATCCGAATACGTTTTTACACATTCCAGTCTCATTTGTTTTTAATTATTATTACATAGGCATCCTATAATTAGGTCATCTCAGCACCGAGCGCAAGCGAAAAATAACTACACAAATTCAACATATAATAATAATAATAATGCACATAAAAAAGGAAAACAAGATAATTTAGTTTGCAAAGCATTTAAGGCCATGGATCTTGGATACGTCTGCCAGAGGTCGTTGATTAAACAAACAGAAAAAATAATATATAATATAAAATAAAATATAAATACACAATAAAATAAAAGTTATAGTTTATGGAATACATAGAAAACATAAACTGCCAAAATGCGAAAGAGAAAAAAAACAGGTTATAATAGAAATCGAAAATTAAACTCAATAATTAATTTATATCTGTACTTCCATGCATACCTAGCGTATCGAATTAAGGGCTGCGAATTTGAACCGCTCAAAATCGTAGCAGGTCCACTCTGGGGAGAATGAAACATCCGAGATGCAACAATCTACCCTCACCCAGGGACGAGCAATCCGCCAAGAAGTGGGATACAGTTTCGATAGATCGCGTATTACACAAAGAACAGATTCCCAATTCCAGTCTGATCCATACAGCCGAGTTTAAGTGCAACACCTCTCTTCTTATCTTAAATAGTCAACTCATTGAGACTGAGACCGTCAAAATTATCTTCGTGTAGGTCGAACAATACAGGGGAAATTTTGTACATCCTTGTAAAGTGTGAGATGCGTAGATGCTTGGACTCGTGACCGACATTCTTCGTGATGTTGTTAATTAATTAGATCAATAAAAATTTGAAAAATGGTAACGCCAGTCACAAAGGTTGTCCAAGGATATGGGGATGGCAAACAAATATTTCTAGTGAGCGAACCATGAACTATTAGCCTTTATGACCGCCAACGATGATATTTTGGTGTATGCAGTATCGGGAGACATCAGACCTTTCTCAATGTAGAAGTAGTGAAGGTTACAGGTATACACAAAATATTAAATCCAAGTTGGTCTCTAAATATAGTATATAGTTTGGTGTACCAGAGGGCAATGTGAACAACATTCTTACAAAAAACATTACACTTTTCTATTGCTACAAACCTCTGATATCCCCATATTTGACAGCCATAGCACAGAATTGCACGACTTATCGCCTTAAACATATAATAAGTGACTTTAATCAGGATAGTTTCCTTTAGTAGGGAAGCTGACCATGTGTTATTTAAGACTAATTTAGCCACGGATGCTTTCCAAGAGAAGTACTTTGTCCAACAGGTTCTCGTGATAAATATGACCCCTAA
The DNA here is from genome assembly GCA_039619505.1 of Cimex hemipterus. Lineage (NCBI taxonomy): Eukaryota > Metazoa > Arthropoda > Insecta > Hemiptera > Cimicidae > Cimex > Cimex hemipterus. The sequence continues at coordinate 24,203,019 of CM077107.1, forward strand.
ATACACATTCAATATATTCACATCAATTTAAATTGCGCTCATTCTGCAGTAGATGGAATACTTGATCTTGGTCACCAGGGACTGGAGGAGATTGCAGGGGGTTGGTCTGGGTTGGTCGGTGAGATCCAGTCTCGCCCCTTCCATTGATAAGCGGGGCTCGAACCCGCGATCGTGGGGTCTACTAGCTGAGAGTCTGAAGCCTTAACCATTAGGCTACCGCGGCCCCCTGTCGATGGGGTACTTTCATGATTATTCCGCCATCGACCCAAGCCAGTACTAAGCTCGTTGGGCGATGAGATGCTACATCACCTTACCCTCTCTCCATTCACTCAAATAAATACACTCACTTATACAAAATACATTTTTTGACGGATAAATACAATAAAAAATTCCCAATTCTCATAAACAAACCTGAACTCCGCTACTGTTTCCGAGAACCCATGCCTACTTGCACCCAATATGGAGCCAAAACTCGGTTCACATGTGTCGGACATTTCTCTGATTAGGGTTGGGTCGGCCCATGAGCAAGTGCCTTCCAGTCCTATAATTTCTTCCTTATGCAATTACAGCATGGGTCATATTTCCTGGATTAGCAACCTATGATGGATGCTGCCCTGCACTCCCCAATTACCGGATAATTCTACAGCTTGTAATATACTGAAAACCAAGGTTGACGCCTGAATGTGTTTGAACAATAGTCAATATTGGGTCCATATATTAATCACCATTACTACCCTAGCCATTTCATCATCATTAAAAGTCTTGTATTGTTATTCCTTCGGGCTGTATTCCTTTTATTTTCTTACCCGGATGAGCCATTCATCAGGGTACAAAGGGGGTTCAATTTCTCTGTTATTTCTTTTGTGTTCAGATGTTGCAACTGTTTATTTATTTTTTATTTAGATTGATAATTATCTTGACACGACACAAGCTCTATAGAATTATACAGTCCGATATTATTTCATATTCCTCAGTAATATTTTCCTTTGAACACTTTTTACCGACTTGGAGATTCCCACGTTAGCATGTGTTTTCGCACCCTCAGCCCAAACCGGTGTTGCTTATGTGAGACTAGGATCATCGAGCCCTTGTAAATCACCTTTCATGCCTCGCCCCTCATGTCCCAATAAATTTCAGCTGTTCGTGAAAAGATATTAATCATCGATTTATCATTTTTTTACCCTTGATTATTTGTAATGTTAATATTTAGAAAATCTCTATATTACTTCCCTTCCTCCCACAAATTTTCAAGATTTTAATTATTAATAATATCTAATAATTAATTGTAATATATTTAGTGTTCAAGGGAACCCACTAAATTAGTGAATGTAATTATTATTTAATAATAATATTTAATTTTTTTTTATTTGGTAATTGTAATTATTATCTTCATTTAATTTATATAATGAATTGAAATTAAAGTGAACATTTTTTTTGTGTTGTCGCAGCTTGGCCCTGTATAGGGTACGAAATGGAATACCGCCGGTTATAGGAGAATGTTCCAGCATGGCAGCGAGTTCAAGAACAAACTTTTTAGGTTTTAGATCTCTAAAAGATATTTGGATAATGGGTTGTATATAATGGGGTTAAAATTTAGATTTAGTTTCTGGTAGAATAGAAGTATGTTGGGCGGCGGTGTACCTTAGCTCCACCGCTGCTCCGTTAAGCCGGGCCGGGCGGAATATCGCGTACCCTCCGACCCTGATTCCAGCCACTGTATGTGTGATTGGGTTTGTATATAGCAGTATGTATGTAATTATTGTATGAGTGAGTGCGAGAATGACTAGTTTTAGGGAACTTAAGGGCGCCAAAATGACCAAACGTGTCATTGGCGCCCGACGAGACCCAATCTCGGAGTCGCTTAGGCACCAAGGTGGGTGGCTCCCCTGATCTATCAGGTAGATGCCAGAGGCCTTCTAGGAGGGTTCACAATTCTAATTTCTACATATATTTTGTTTCAATTATTAAGCATGCATTTATTTAATACTAATTTACTAATAACTACTAATTAAAAACGAAAAAACAACCTATAACTAAAAATTATACAATGAAAATAGCTGTATAAGCCTCTCTACAATTCCCTCCAGTCTCCCAACCATTTAAAAACAATATCAATAGAACATTTCCAAGTTTCACAATTAACTACGGTTTTTAGTTGAGATGAAAAAAGTTAATGGCACGAGAGGGATTCGAACCCACGGCTTTCGGCTAGATACGCCGCTGCTCTACCACCTGAGCTATCGTGACCTCGATCCTCTCGGACATCAACTCCCCATCTCAACCTCACCTTACGAGTTTTGCCTCCTTTTGCCATATTTGCCATATTCATGTCCGAGTGGATCGAGGTCACGATAGCTCAGGTGGTAGAGCAGCGGCGTATCTAGCCCAAGGTCGTGGGTTCGAATCCCTCTCGTACCATTAACTTTTTTCATCTTAACTAAAAACCGAAATTAATTTTGATATATTAATTGGTCGAACGGACCACGAAAACAGCGAATTAATGATTTAAAATGAAGTACACTTCACTAAAGCTCTCCGTCGCCATTTCAATTGTCGTCGAGAATCCAAACAGATTATACGACATTTGAAATATGGCAAAAGGAGGGGGAAAACTCGTAAGGTGAGGTTGAGATGGGGAGTTGATGGCCGAGAGGATCGAGGTCATGATAGCTCAGGTGGTAGTGCAGCGGCGTTTCTAGCCGAAGGTCGTGGGTTCGAATCGCTCTCGTACCATTAACTTTTTTCATCTCAACTAAAAACCGTAATTAATTTGTGATATATTAATTGGTCGAACGGACCACGAAAACAGCGAATTTCCAAGTTTATTATACTGTAGGACGCAGCTAGAGTCGTATTTGTAAATTAACGACAAAAATTATTCGAAAAATATAATTTTATAAAACATTAACGACGTCGGTTCCTAGTCCACAATAGAACGGTTTAAAAAAGTAACACGGCCATATTTCATATAACACACTTCTTGCCGGAAAATGACGGCGTAAGTGCCCGTTATGTAAGGTAAAGCGGGGAACAAAGTTACCCGAAGCGACGCTACCCGACGCAAATCCAAAGTCCAGTCCGACTGCAAGACGCATTACCCCCGAGCACTCCTGCCCGATGCTATGCGGCGCTACCCTACTCTACGCTACGCGATCCCCACTGCCAAGATTTTAGTAGGGTAGCATCCAGTACAGTCGAAGACAAAAGAACCAGATACTCAAAATTTATTTCACACTCCATGTATTACACCGTAATTATTTTAATATAAACCAAACTAACCAAGCACAAAAATCTATTAGTTTTTATTTTAAAAAAAATGGTTTGGTAAAAATTTGATCAAAACACAGGAATTATTATTAACGGTTTTGCTCATAACATTTAACCAACAATTTGTTTTATGATTGTGCTCATAAAATTACACCATTTTTGTCAAGTAGCTTCAGAACAGGTGAGTAATAATTTTTGTACTTTATTTCAAACTAAGTACATGTAATTTTGTCGTTATAGTTCACTCGTTCTTCAGTTCACCCGGAGATTTTTTATGAGATCTGTTTTTAACTTACTTTTCCATGTCAGCATTTATTTTTTCACTCTGCTTTTCTGTATCTCGTCCATTCTAAATATATTCGGCAATTTTCCATTTCTTTGCCTATTTTTATCGAAATTTATAAATGGATTGTGTACAATGAGTATTATTTGTAAACAAACGTACTCAGGTTAAGCGATTGTAAGTATTATTTACTTAATCAATCAATTATCTCTCATAATTAAAGTAACGATGTTTTCGACCTCAACAGTTAATCTTATGATCTTGCCTTCTTGAATCTCTGAATAAGTACTAGACTGCCTCTATTGTTTAAAAAATAAACTATTATAAAATATTAATGACTGACTACCACTTTTTTAACCATTGAGTTAACTCACCTGAGGAAGGGTTAAAATAAATCCTAAACGTGTGGATAAAAACTGCTTGTGGTTTTTTTTTTGAGATGACTTAACATCTCACCTTCAAGAAAGACAAATCATAACAATTAATTATTCTTGTTATCTAAGGATGAGGTGAAAAATTGGATGTCACGAGCGGGATTCGAACCCACGAACTTCGGTTTTCATCCCAATCAAGACCATAGATAGAAAGTGAAAGTGACCATAGATAAAGAATGAAATAATTAACACGACAAAGTGTATATAATACATAAATATATTATTAGTAAATGAAAGTTTTACATATACGTTTTGGGCCAAAAGATTTTTTTGTGTTATAAAACGGAACGTTGGTTAATTAATTATCAATACTCCATCCAATAACGAAGCTATTTTTTTTAATGAAATTCTTTTCGATCCGGCGATTCGCGAGAATGTAACATTTACTGGTTTGAGAGCTTTGTATCTCTGAGGAAGGCCGGCCATAAACGAAACCCGATTTGTCTTTCTGTTAAACGTTTGGACAAAGCGGAGCATTGTCTCTCAAAAACCATTCACCTTTTACTCCTAGGGGCCACTCAACCCTCCTTTTCAACCCCTTGAACTAAAATCAATGAGGTTTTATTTTATAGAAACGGTCATATTTTCATACATTCTGGATTGTTCTGCACTACAGAAAAGTTTCAAGTATTTTGAACTAGTTAAACCAAACGGAAAACGATTTTTTACTGATATGTTATAAATTCTTATACCAGCAGCAACAAAATACGTTGCAATTTTTTTTATATATCTATAATAATAAAATAAAGACAAATAAATTCCCAAAATGCGACCTTCCATTGTATACAAATCTGTACAATGTCATCGAATATAGCAAAAAGGTTTTCATTAATACAGTTTTGTAGCCAAAGTTAAACATTAAGTGTTTGTAAATCTCTTATTTGTATATAAATGTGTAGAGATTAGTGACCGTTAACGGATAATTATTCAGATATCGTGAGATGCGGTCTGGTGTGATGTAGGTATCAGAAAAACATTTTGTTTATCGTGCCAACGTTTCTGTCTTTTATCCAGATCATCTTCAGGGCCTGAGATTTAGAAAACATAGTTTACAATGTAATAAACTAAATTTTACAATTAATAGTTTAATTTTTAATAATTACGTGTGTAGAGATTAGTGATCGTTAATCGATAATTATTCAGATATCGTGAGATGCGGTCTGGTGTGATGTAGGTATCAGAAAAACATTTTGTTTATCGTGCCAACGTTTCTGTCTTTTATCCAGATCATCTTCAGGGCCTGAGATTTAGAAAACATAGTTTACAATGTAATAAACTAAATTTTACAATTAATAGTTTAATTTTTAATAATTACGTGTGTAGAGATTAGTGATCGTTAATCGATAATTATTCAGATATCGTGAGATGAGGTCTGGTGTGATGTAGGTATCAGAAAAACATTTTGCTTATCGCGCCAACGTTTCGAACTTTTATTGAGATCATCTTCAGGGCCTGGGATTTACAAACATAGTTTACATTTAGAATATACATATAGAATTTGGAAAAGTGAATTTATACAATGCAAAAATTATATTTTATATTGTATCAAAGTATTTCTACTCACTCAAAGTGTTTGTCTTCTGTGTAATTGTACCATGTCGTGTTGAGAGTGCCAGTGAGATTTTACTGTTTCATGTTTATATGTTGTTTTATAATTTTTGAAAGCTATTTTGAAGTTATCGGATGAGACAACATAAAACAATCCAAACACTGTTTTCCAAAATTAAAGACCACACACCAATTACAAACAAATCTGACGTAATCTACAATATCAACTGTTTAAACTGTCCAGCTACTCGCATTGGTCTTACATCCCAATATCTGGACAAGAGAGTAAGCAACATTTCTACGATTGCAAAAAACCCAAACAAAATCCTACAGCACTCGTTGCCAACCACTTTGAACACCAACCCAATTTTGACTTCAAAAATTCAAAAATACTACATATAGAACAAAACAAATTTAAACGTAATTTTTTAGAAATGGTTTACATCAACAAGGATAAACACAGCATCAATTACAGAACAGATACATGCAAACTCAGTCGCAGCTACGCCAACATCATTAATCAAATTCAATACAGATACAGATCAATTATCATCAATCAATCAATCAAATATCAATACAGATAACATACATATATCATCACATTACATTCCACACATCAAATATTTTTCGCATAGTTTAATTGTACAACAATCTAATTTTCCTTTTCCCATTTACCCATTTCTATACAATCCTGATAGAATAAAGTGGCCGAAACATTACCAACACATTGTTTCCCTTCGTCGGCTCTTTTCACCTCAAAGAAGCCGATGACTTATAAATAATTGTCTCTTCTATACTTCCTTCCCCACCACTTCAAAATCAAACATATATAAACATGAAACAGTAAAATCTCACTGGCACTCTCAACACGACATGGCACAATTACACAGAAGACAAACACTTTGAGTGAGTAGAAATACTTTGATAGAATATAAAATATAATTTTTGCATTGTATAAATTCATTTTTCCAAATTCTATATGTATATTCTAAATGAAAACTATGTTTGTAAATCCCAGGCCCTGAAGACGATCTCTATAAAAGATCGAAACGTAGGCACGAGAAAGAAAATGTTTTTCTGATACCTACATCACACCAGACTGCATCTCAAGATATCTAAACAAGTTTTAAATAAGGTATTGTGAAGGCGCCATTTTGGAACCTTTAAAATATTAGAATCGTCATTTTTGTAAGTCACAATAAGACGACATTCATTATTTCGTCTCGTTTGGACGAATTCTTAAATATTCGAAAATTAGTAAAACAATTACATAAAAACGACTCAAGAAAGGCTGAAGCAAATGACATAAAAGTTTATTTTCCTTCCACACGTAAAAAAAAAAAAATATCCCTCACAAAGAGAAATGACTGATGATCAATGTTGATCAGACGTATCAATACACGTGTCCGGTTTACCAAAAGGGTTGATTTAATTTTGCTGTTGATATATATACATATAACGTATCCGATAGAAGATGAAAAAGTCGGGTTTACCGTGTTAATTTTTATTTTCATTTGTGTAACTTTGCTCAATCAATAAATATATTCAAAAAGAGACAAACCGAGCACTTGAATGTATTTGTTGAATTACCATATTAACTAGATATAAATATTAATAGTTGATCTGAAACGTAAACATAGCATTGATAAATTTTTATTGAATATTATAAATTCTTTTACATTCTTTGGAATAAAAATAAAGGAAATCAGTTCCAAATCATCCTTTCGGAGCCAAAATATGGCATCAGTTAATTGGTTTTTAAATTGTTTTCTTTGATGAAAGAAAAAAATTAAGTTTAAAAATATTTATTAAATTAATCCATATTTGCAAAATGATTATAATTTACCATATTAAGTATTGCAATTAATTCTTACTTTTATCTGAGAATTTTGATTGAGAGAAAAAATTACACACCGACTTCCTATCTCAACCGCACCTTTCGAATTTTCCCTCCTTTTGCCATTTTTCAAATGTTTTTCAAATTTGATTCTCGGCGACGAATGAAATGGCCACGGAGAGCTTTAGGGTAGCCAGAATTCATTTAAACTTATTAAATTCGTTAGTTTCGTGGTCCGCTTGGCCAATTAATATCTTTTTGCCTAACTGTTAATTAAATGGAAGATCGGCAGAGGAGCTTTACCATATGACCACTGGCATTAAGGATCCCTCGGAGACTCAGAGTCGTACAAGAGAGGTCACCCTCACCAGACTGATAACAGGCCATGCGATGTTGACAAACGGACACTCACTTTTGACCGTAAATGCATGTAGGGAGATTTGCTCGATATGCCGCACATAATGCCTTCCTTGAGTCTATATAGCGACCATGTAGGTAGTTTTCAGCCCGCCGGGAAATATTTGGGTCCATTAACTTTTAAACGAAACACGGCTCTTTTATTCTACAAGATTTTTCCCTCAGGTGTTACAACGTAACAGGGTTAAATGCCAATACGGTGGAATCATTAAAAACATAGTTCACTGCCACGAGAACGAGATTTTTATCTTGACTCTTTCCTGAGATATTAATATTTTTGGGATTTTAGTCAAAAATCATAATTTCTTAACTTTAGCATGATAAAACACAAATCTGGTTTTTATTTTGAAAAATGTATTATACTTTTCCCACTAAAACAATATTTCCAATTGTTTGCGGAAATATTTTATTTACGCTCGTGCAATGACTTTTCCACCAAAATTCTTCATCAAAGAATTCACCATAGTTGCAGTGTTTTATAGTATTCCAAGGACATATTCGCTTTTACATTTTTATGACGTTTGTTATTAAAATCTCCTAGGTGAAACACGTCATTCGAACCCGTAGAAGTCCACAACACAAGAAAAACATAGATGTAATATTTTTATTGCAAACATTTATTAGTTAGATTCATTATTTTTTTGGCATGACCAGCGAGGAGCCCCTGACTTAAACCACACTGGATTTTTACGTAAATCTCGCAAAAGTGTAGTGCACACCCATCCAAACGAGGGAATAGTTTGTAGAGAAAATTGAAATCGCGTGCAATCGTGAGGAAAGGGAAAACATTTCGAACAGTACATAAGTTAATTCAAATACACAAGTTTGGCCCAGTAATTTCTACTTGATTATTTACATTTTATGAGAATAAGGGATTTCTGTTACCAAATAATAAATATTTTATTAAAAATCTGACATCTAGGATGTTCTTGGGTTGCTGCACTTCTTGGGTCCTATCTCGTTTTTCAACCTTGTAAAAACGATTTCACTAACAAAAGTTCTAAATAATATTTTTAAAAAATGAGTGCATATTTGAAATTGCCACAAGTAGTTCCAAATAGCTTTTCAACAGAAAATATTATATTTTAGAAAATTTAATTTAGTGAAATATATTTCATATTTGTAGTTTAATGACGCTAAATTTGAGAAATTACGAGTTTGTGTAAAAAAAAATCGGGCTTTAGATTAAAATCATAAAAATATTAATATCACAGGAATGAGCTAAATTAAACCTCGTTCTGGTGGCACTGAGCTACGTTTTATTTAGTGAATCAACGGTGGCAGTGTTGACATTTAACCCTGACACATCCTGTAAATGGTACTTTATTGGCATCTCAATTTTTCTCTATGTACGGTGAGAATGAATGTTTTTATGGGCATTATGGGCATGAATGTGAAGTCGGTGGTATATTCAGTACCCCCATCGACCCAGAATTATGTTGTTCATATATGTAAAAGATGTAAATGTTGAGAAATATACAGAACTATACCACCAATTGCGTGAATGTTACGTAAATAGAAATCAATAAGGATGTTAATGGGTTTTGATCCCGGAACTCCTTGCGTTGGGTACTCAATTGTCCTAAATGTCTTCAGCAGAAGGAGCCCAACCTGGCCCGACTGTAAGGATATAAGGATAATCCCTAGGTTTGACCCGGACTGCCAGCATCCTAAAATTGGTAATTCTCGTCGCCTACAGGTAATTTATTGTAAATTATACAAAAGCTGAAATTGCCGGCTGACAGCGAAAAAAAGCAACTTATTTAATGGATTACTTAATTGAACCCATTGAACTTATTACATAATTCACAATTTAAAAAAAAAAGTTTTAGTTTGGCCGATACGATATACAATAAGAATCGTTTCTTTTTGCAAAAAAATTTGGTTTTGAGGTTTTGAGACATCTTTTCACAAACTTTTTCGAATGAAAAATGATAACTTGAACGCAAATAAGCAATTTTAATGGGATTATTATTTTTATACAGAGCTTTTTTGATGAATTCATGTTCATTCAGGGCAGTGAAATGGAACGTAACGAGACAAAAAACATCGTAAGGATTTGGGTTGATTGAATTAAGCCTCAAAATATTTAGCCTTTCTGAAGGGAAGCTTGCCTTTCTATGTTAATGAACGCTGTTAATTTTGCCATTATTACACTAGGCTGCATACCGGGAATCCATGATACGTGGAGATCATCAGGACGAGCTCTGTTTTTGCCGGCAGGACCTGAATCCCGTGGGGGGGTCCAGGTCGAATGCGTTAAATACATGTCCGGTCGGAATGGAATTACACCAAAGGTTCATTCGGGATATTCTATTTTCTGACTGTGCTATCACGTTTTGTCATGAGAGACGAACGCCGCTTGCGGTTTCACCCCTAGAAACGAAAACGACTGCCAACAGTACTGGCAAAGATTAACATCAAAATTACCGATCTATTAAGTACTGCTATTAATTTTTACCATAAAATAAAGGAAAACGTGAAAGATAAACTTTATATTAAATCCATTATAGTATGTGGTGTATTGACCCAATTACTTCTATCAATTAATCTTTTTATGTAAGGTTTTTGGTTGAAATTAAATAGCTAATGCTACGAGCGGGATTCGAACCCACTACCTTCGGCTAAATACGCCGCTACTCTACCACTTTACCTATTGTGACTTCGATCCTTCCATCCATTCAACCACCAATGGTTAGGGATGGGATAAACTAAAAAAAAGTGAGAAAATGTTCGCTGAAGATGCCGAAACGCGTGGGATTATACGAAAAAATCGCGAATGAATTAAACACCCAGTAAGTGATCATATGCCGGTTCAACATAACAATTTGCTTACTCCTAGAGAAATTTTTTTTTTTTTATTAGTTAGGAGGTCTATGTTCCGAGACGGAATGGTTTGAAAGGAAAAGGGGTGGAAATGTTAATTTAATTAAAAGGTGAATTGTCCGTGAATACGTCGTCTTTGAACTGGTTGGGCCGGGCAACACATCCTTATCGTAGTCTAATCCGTAACTCTAGCAGTTAACGAGGAATGTGCGGGGGCGGTAGCAGTCCAAAGGAAACACGATTCGAAGACGCACGCGTAACCATTGCTTTTGTAACGTTTTCTTGAGCGAAAATAACCAGCGTTGGTCACGCACGCCTGAAATACTTAATCGTAAGAAGAAATTGAATCGGACACTCCGATCGCCGCCTCTAGAAGTTGATGCTACATCCGCCGGTCTGCCGCATCGAAGACGCAACACTATGCTGAATCGCCGCACGCCTTACCACCACATCTTCATACAGGTCAGACCTTTCCTTCTACAAACAAGTATATATATTATTTTCTGTTGACCCTAGACAGGTCGTAGGTATTGCCTAGTTTTGATCTTAATAACTCATATTACCTCTTGTAGTCTTGCGGAGTGCCGTAAGTCTCCCAGGCATCGAGTAAATAACCGAACGGATTTTTTTTGCTTTGTCTACTACATCTAACCACGACTTCTAGATTGTTTGCGCTAACCTCAGTCCAACAGTCAGCCTACTGTTTCAGACTGCTACGATATTATTTTAATTTTATATCAAATTCTTGAGTCAATCTGTTCAAACAATTCGTTTATTATTCTATAAATTTGGACGCCGGACTTTGATATTAACGTTTCATAACTGAAAGGCCTTTCGAGAGTACTAAGTTTATCTAAGGATTTCGTCTTGTGAAACAGAATCACATTCTTCAACAAGAGCGGCTTGAAGCTGTTCAATTCTAGTTGGTGGCAGCGAACGAAGTTTTACCCGCCCCTTTATCATGTTCAATATGCCTTGTACAGGAATCATGACAGGATCATTGTGATTGTCTCTACATCGTCACCTAACTAAGCTGGGGTTGATTATCTAGCACTAACCAGACGTTGTCTCCATTAAACGGAGCGGATCTTGATTCCAGAAAATTTTTTCAATGCAGATCGACTCTTTACTGCAATCAGACCGGCATGAGCATGGATGTTGATTATAACCATGTTGATTGAGGATGTTTGAAAACGCTTTGACTCACACGCAAGCCACAGGAGGCAAACCGTTCTCCATCATTTCTCAAAATCCGTTCCCCGTCTTCTGATTTGCCGAAAACCAAACTAGCATTCAGCTGCTATGACAAATGCCCCTAAGAGAAGAGCTGATTTGCGAATAGTCGCCCTTGTATACTTTCTATATGGATATCTATACAGTAGTACAATGTTAGACGTCTTGAGACAGAGATTATTGTCATGAAGCCTTCTGGTGACTATTTTAGAGCTCATACTTAAATTAGGGCTCGCTTGTTGACTATGCAGGAAGCGTTTGAATGAACAAAAGTGCGATAAGAGGAATAAAAAGAAACGCCGGCCACTTTCGACACTAACAACTAAGCCAGAACCGGTTAAGAACATCGCGGTTGGTAAAGCCTGGCAGGCCCACGACTCGGGTTATGCGACGGATGCTCCGTCCGTTTTCGTCCAAAGCATCTGACCATCCTTTAACTCACAGTTATAACAAAAACATAGATATTTTTGCAATTAATTATTCTTTTTATCTAAGGTTTTTGATTGAGATGAAAAATTAGTGGACAGATACTAGCTGGGTAGTAGGGAACCGAAGATCGTGGGTTCGAATCCCGCTCTTGACACTGACTTTTTATCTAAATCAATACGTTACATAAAGCTTAGTAATAATATTAGAGAGTGGGATTGCAGATTAGTGTGGATAACTTTATAATTCCTTCATGTATAAATGAAATAATTTTTTATTATTTATTTACTCATTATTTCCATTCGTTATCGGTCGTTATGGATAGTATGATTGGAAATACATATTAGACCGTTGACAAAGGATCTAAGGATTTGTAATTGTACGATCTAGTTTTTTATCTCAACTTAAAACCTTAACTAATTGAAAGTTTTAACCAAACTAATTGGTCAAGCGGCCCACAAAATAGAGAAGTTAATCGTAATTATCGTACAAACAAAAAGTGATGAATGCCGCCGGATTTGGGATCTTGTGTTAGATTGTGAATGGAGGCTTGCTTCAGGGTGTAAATGTGACATGAACGCATTTGCTCTCATTTATCTTCGTTTTTTTATTGCCTAGACCAGTCTACCCCACAGCTTTGCTATGACATGGTGTTTGATTCCTGTTGTGAACAATGGAATCTGTCAGTTAACATACAAAAATCAAAACAATTTTGTGTTCAGAAAAGGTGGTAGTCTTAGCGCCTCGGACCGCTTTTACTTCGAAGGTGAACGTGCAGTAAAATAATACGAATATTTATGAATAATACCCCTCAACTTTCTTGTCTAAACATTTATCAAGGAAGTCGTCAGTAGCGGAAATGGCTACAAAAAAAAAACCTGGTCTACCTTTATTGCGCAAGAATATGTCCCCAATAAAGAAAAATTTAGGGGGTTTAATGCTGACTCTCGCGCGATGACGAAAGATTCGGGGTGTAAAAGGTTTGAAGCAGTAGAAAAAGTGCAACGTTACTTCGTAAATTATTCACGTTGCCTTTGTGTATTTGCAGCAAATCGGTGTTTATTTATGAACTTGAGCATCATGTTTATAACAGCGATGTTTTCCTCGGACACAAGGATATCAAGAATCACAGCACTGGAAATAATTAAGTCTAATTCCCATTCATTTCCTAATTGGAAATTTTTAATTAATAAATACAATCTATTATTCTCATTGACCCTTGAGAATATCTGTAGTTGGCAGGTTCATTTTTCGACTCTCCTTTCCAAAATAGCCTCTCAGCATCGGGAAGATTGCTTATTACGGGTTCAAACATCTTCGCATCTGTCTCTCTACAAAAAATTAGAAATTTTACCCATGTTTGGTTTTACCGAATTTTATCGGTCTTTCCTTGCGTCAACTACGATGGAAATTTAATCTGAGATGTGAGATTTTACATGCTGTGTGGAATAGGGATAACTTGGATATATGCTCCCTACACTCTCGTTCCGTCAAAACCTTGTTTCACTTTTTGGCATAGTGCTCAATTTTGGGTGAGTTTCGGTTCCTACAATTTGGTTGTTTCACTCTCTCACGAAGTGACCAACTATTGCGGTTCTTGAGTGGCTCAAACTCTCGGCGCTTGATTCATTACGCTAACATGCTTGGAGTTACAGATAAGAATTGGTACAAGAATTTCAATATTTTTTATTCTTTCTTGTTATTAAGCTAACAAAATGTTGGGTATAGACATCGTTTTGAAAACTAGTTCGCTTGTTTATTTAGGTTTTGTATTTTCACTTTTTAGGTATACTTTGTACTTTTGTATTTCGGATTTATTGTTTATATACGTTTTTCTCTTCATTCTTTCCTTCTCTTCCTTATTATTAAGCCAACAAAATATTGTGCATAGCCTTCATTTTCAATAATAGCTCGCTTGTTTATTTAGTGTTTTGTATTTTCACTTTTTAGGTATATTTGTACTTTTGTATTTTTGAAATTCGTATTTTATTGTTTGTATACGTTTTTCTCTTT
>CM077107.1:24221431-24235291 GCA_039619505.1 Cimex hemipterus
GATAAAGAAAATGTTTTTCTGAAAACTACATCACACCAGACCGCATCTTACGATATCTGAATAATTATACATAAAAACTACAAGGTTCTTCGCTTATTTTGTTAAGGAATTTATATCTAGGCTTTGAAATTATTTCTGTGATTTCAACAGATTCATACATCTTTTCCATTAATTAAAATGACAGCTTCAACCATAATGGCTTTATAAGTTTAGCTTTATAGAGTGAAGAGATCTGTTTAGCTATCTATATTAGGCACCACCCCGAGGGACTTCCGCGTCCCTCATGTATAAAGACGAGTAAGTGGTTACAATCCCTGTTCTCGAGTTCATATCCGCCAAGTAAGATTTAACGATGAGATAGTTTGTAGAGGGTAGAATTCCCTTTAATTTCCAGAGCAAGTGTCACGCTGTATCGAAAGCCTGTTGGTAAAGAAAGACACCCAAGCATCAACATTCCCTCTTCTCAAGGGAGTATACGATGATGGCATCATTGAACATTGAAAATTGGAGGTTTATGTAATTAAAGGGAACATTGGAATTCGCTTATTGGACACAGGCAATCCAAGAATCTTCTAACCAATTTTGGCAAGAAAGAAATTACAGAATGTGTCAAAGGAGGCAGGAATAAACTGCGAATCCTAACAGGATTCCTAACTGGACACTGTAGATTAAATGGGCATCTAAAGAAAATTGGAATAATCCAGGATGGCACATGCAGATTCTGCAAAGAAGCAGAGGAAACACCAACACATCTGCTAACAAACTGCGGAGCGACATTAGCCCGCAGGAGGAAGTGTTTTGGGACGTACAATGTGACCATAGAAGAGCTTCAACCAATAAAACCGGGCCTATTAATCAAATTCCTTGATGAAATAGGACTCACCGATGTGCTTTAAGCAGAGAACGGAGGATACAATACCTCTTAAAGGGCGCAGTATACACACCCTGACATATCATTATCATCATTATCATCAATTAAAGGATGACAGGTGCTTGTTTAAAAAGGACTTTTTCAAACATTTTCAAATAAACCATAAAATGGGCAGTAATGTGACGGGGCGGTTCGAATTAGCAAGGAAGCGCGGTTTGTAGATTTTAGGGTTAGAGTAAATCATGGAAAATGCCATGGAGTCAGGAATTGAGTTGACGCTCAATTTAAACAAAACGTTACTGACTGCTAAGGTGTGATTGTCAGTCAATTTGTCCGTTTAGACTATTGTTTTCTATCTCGTTGTCAATACTGTAGCCTTGTTTTTTGAAAAATTCCGAAACCGCTAAACCAGAGCGATATTGTGCCGCGAAGAGCAAATTCGCATGTAACGCACATTGCGTGGCCGTGGTAGCCGGCACGATTAATCCCGTCCGAGATAATACACGAGATTTCATAATTCAACTAAACCACGAACTATCGCTTTAACCGACGACTATTTTGACACTATATTTCACAACAGGTATAATTATTACAGAATCGTAGTAAAGGTGAGGAGGTCACGATTCTCTTTCTACCCACGAATGTACTCCATGTAATAAATTACAGAAATAAAAGGTTTTTATGACAGCTTTAAACCAATAGTATAACGTATTTACGACCGTCAGTAACTACTGTTATAACAGCTTGATATTATATAATTTTCACTCAGGGAGAGAAATTATTTATCTTGTTCAAAACAAAAATATAATCATCAAGTTGATTAGGTTAATGTAATAAAAATAATAATAAGCAATATAACAAAGTTAACATCAGTGTACCCAATAAAAAATAAAGAATTGATACTCCGTCTGCAGAAAGGTGGTGAGAACATAGTAATAATTGTAATAATGATAATAATAATAACGGGGGAATCGGTGGCCCCAACGGTTTAGGCGTTGACACGGCGCTCATCTCTTGTAAGGTAAAGGTCCCGGGTTCGAATCCAGCTGCCCTGCACTCAAACCCGACATACTTACAAATGAGCTTTTTTGAAAAACAACGTCACCCTGAGGGTGTATATGAGCCCTGGTATTGCGAACCCTCGTTAAAAAATTATATACTTCATTGTAATAAATTGAATTCTTACGTCCATTATATTTCCTGGTTCGATTGACTAAATAACTTCTTTAAATTTATTAATCTTTATGTAAAGTATTGGTTGAGATAAAAAAGTTTCAGGATTTAGCTGAAGGTCGTGGGTTCGAATCTTGTTCGTTTCACTTAATTTTTTTATATCGGCCATTAGCTTACATTAAGTAATTGTGAGACATGTAAAATATTTTTTTTAATATTTGTAATTCAAGATATACACAGTGAAATACCGTTAAAATTCGGACGATTTTGAGTTCAATAAAGTTTATTTTTCTATTATATCAATTTGATGAATAAATATCAAAAACGAATTTTTTAACGTGCCAACGTTTCGGCCTTTATTGAGATCATCTTCAGGGTCTGGGATTTATAAACCATTTTTACATTCTATAAATTCGCTTTTATTCCACATCCTACATGAAGTGGTTAAAGTTAACAACGTTTGTAAAAAAAAAAGAAGAAAAAACAGATTCAAATAAACTGTATAAATCAAATAAAATAAATAATTTTGTACACTACAAAGTATTATCAACCTGATTATAAATGTGGTAAATGTGTAATAATGTTTTCCTGAAATAAAATAAATAACTAAACAGACGCTAATGTAGGAATTAGTTAAATGCTTTAAGCCCAATAAAAATATATTAAGTAGAAGAAATAAGGGTAAAGGAGAATAAAAATAAGAAGGGAAACAAGTATAGATATAACAATAAACAAACAACTAAAAATGGAGAATAACTACTTTCAATTAATTAATCTGCATGTAAGGTATTGGCTGAAATGAAAAGTTGGTGGCCCTAGCGGGATTCGAACTCACGACCTTCGTATAAATACGCCCCTGATCTACCCATTGAATTATCGTGACTTCGTGAGCCTAAGGTCATGTCCACCTTGTGAGTCTTACTTTTTTTCTCAATATAAACCCTACGTAAAGATTAATTAATTAAAAGAAATTATATATAATGATTAATTATTAATCAGCCAACGAAATAGTGTGGAGTTAATACCAATAACGTCGAATAATATATAATAAAACACTTTTATCATTCAATAAAAATCCAGGCTATCCTGGTGTATTATACCAATGCAGTCCAATCGGATCCATCCGATAAATTTTATAATTCTTTTTTTGTGATTGCACCCGAAGAATAATCATATATATTCAGAAAAAATAGGGTAAACCGCTATAAATTGGGAAATGTTCTTCCTTGCGTTCAAGTTACCAAGATGGCATTTTTTCCGTTCAGAAGATTGGTACGGTTTGTAGTTCAGCTTAACTCGCCTCTCAACTTCACCAACGATCTTACGGATCTAGGATTTAAATTTTGCTTGTTTTTCCGGTCGCATTCGCACAATTTACATTCGGATTTAGTTCCCTGAGTTTAACGTTGGGACATCATGGTTCTTGCCTCATTTAGAGATTTTCTAACCGATATAATTAAAGAATAGAGGTTGGTTGTAAGTGGACGAGTGTCAGAGAAATCAAACAGGGTCGAGGATACCGTTGGAAACATCATGTTTACTTGGGCTTTCCATTCAAATGCCCAAAATAGCCATTTTTTCACATTTCACACGCCATGATCTTTGGAAGTCTGAGTGAATGTGGGGAAAATAAAATCATATATTGGGTCCAGTTCAGTTTCAAACATCTAACCCTTCTAACTGGAGGTGTTTCTCCCAAAATGAAGGGAATAATAGGAGAGATGTAAGGAAAGTAAAATAATTTAAATAATTTTAGAATAAAAAACCATTGTACCTTCAACATCTCTAGGGAATATCTATTAAATTTCTTGGTCCGAATGAGCAAATAACGTTTTTCAATTAATTAATCTTTATGCAGGGAATTGGTTGAGTTAAAAAAAACAGTACTACGGGCGGGATTCGAACCAACGACCTTCGGCTCGTGAAGTCACGATAGCTCAAATATAAGTTGAGATAAAGATGGTAAACTAGTGGCTGACTACAAAGGTGGGGTTGAGATGGGAAGTTGGTATCCGAGTGGATCGAAGTCAGGATAGCGCAAGTAGTAGAGTAGCGGCGTATTCAGCCGGAGGTAGTGGGTTCGAATCCCCCTCGTGACACTGATTTTTTTTAAATCTCAACCAATATCTAGGACGTGACAGCATAATAGAGAATGTTTGAAACTGTGTTAAACACTTGTAATTTAGCACTTAAAGGAAATGAGTGTAAGATAGCTCCACTCCAGTTCGAGATTCTCTTAATGCAAACTTTTTGCTTTGTCAACTATATGTTAACCCAATGCATAATTCACAACTTTCGAGGTCTGATTGACCAATTAATACATGATAATTAATTAAGGTTTTTAATTAAAGTGAAAAAAGTTAATAGCAATTCATAAGGTGGGGTTGAAATAGGAAGGTGATGCCCGAGTGGGTCGAGGTCACGATAGCTCATGCGGTGGAGCAGCGGCGTATCAAGCCGAAGGTCGTGGGTTCGAATCCCGCTCGTGCCATTAACTTTTTTTATCTCAACTAAAATCCTTAATTAATTAATGCATAGTTATAAAATAATAAAATCTTCAAATAATTCTTTTCATGCAGTATGAATTCAGAAAATTTTTACATCGCTTCTTAAACACCTGGAAACCTTGTCAGTGTATACTTCGAATGAGTAAAAAATGAGGTATAAAATGTTCCAGTTTTCAACTTTTAACTGAAAACTCACCCCATTTAATGGCATAATTTAGAAATCCAGCATTACAGCTGACCTACTTAATCCTATATTGTCGGTTCAGCAATGGAGGGGGCCCTGTGTGTTCAAACCGAGGTGGAGTTAACAAAATGTGGATTAGACTGGGATAATCGCCACGATGTAGGACGCAAAACCCGCTCGTGACTTAATGGCGTAATTGGTTTGCGACACCCCTTATCTTTAATACCGAACCTTGTATCAGCCGGATATTTTCCTTCGGTAACGGCTGTGAAATCAAAACGTATCGCTTTACCTGCTGATTTTCTTGAATTGTTGATGTGTTGACGTTTCGACTCGATCGCATTGGTAAATTCAATATAAACATTTTTACAATTAATTAACGTTTTTAGTTGAGATTAAAAAAAATCAATGGCACGGGCGAGATTCGAATTAACTTTTTTTATCTCAAATAAAAACGTTAATTAATTGCAATATATTAACTGGTCATACGGACCACGAAATTTGTGAATTTAATAAGCATTTTTTTAAATAAAAATCGTGTAGAGCCGCTTAAATGTTTCACATTTGGGTGACTTGATTTTTACTGAATTTACAGACGATATAAATAACGAAATTTACGAATCAATCAAATTATGTATACATATCAGATAATAAATAAATGAAGCGTAAAAAGACAAAAGAATAAATAGGGAACTAAATCGTAATTAACCGATAAATAATTATTCAGAAATCGTGAGATGCGGTCTGGTGTGATGTAGGTATCAGAAAAACTTTATCGTGCCAACGTTTCGATGTTTATTGAGATCATCTTCAGGGCCTGGGATTTACAAACATAGTTTACATTTAGAAACTTCATACATTTTTGGATTTTTCAAGTCACGGATTTTGTTTTTGCAATCATAGATCCGATAAATCCGATGCGTATTTTGTAAATGTAAACTCTGTTTGTAAATCCCAGGCCCTGAAGATGATCTCAATAAACATCGAAACGTTGGCACGATAAAGAAAATGTTTTTTTTAAACCTACATCACACCAGACCGCACCTCACGATATCTGAATAATTATCGATTAACGGTCACTAATCTTTACACATTTCTAACCGTGTATATAAAATTAAATGCTTAATATATCTTTTTACCCCTTTACCTATTTTATTTTTATTTAATTATTTTGTTTATTTTATACGAAAGCTGAGCGTTCGATAGATAAATTTTTATCGACGTTAATTACATTAATTCTTATGTGTTGTTCGCTCATAATTGACCTATTTAATTTTTTAAATTAATTATATTTTATCTATAATTTGCTGAAGTTTTGGTTGAGATAAAAAAAGCTAGTGTCATGCGCGAGATTCGAACCCACGACCTTCGACTCAATACGTCTCCTGCTATCGGAACGTCTTGGGTTCGAATCCTGCTCCTGGCACTATCTTTTTCATCTCAACCAAGACGTTAAATAAAAAGTATAATTCATTGACTTAATTACAGTACTGAAATAAAATAATGAACGTCGTGAATCAGAACACTCCATACTTGCTCATAACTAGAAAACCAAAAGGATCAGTATTTCGGAATCGGGTCAAAAGTAAACAATGAACAATCTAACAAAAAAATTGCCCAAAATTAAAAAATTCTAAATTGACCAGGCGTGTTGAATATTTTGCACAGTTACGATCGATGAATTGTTATAAAAGTTGTTGTCTTTCTCCTTGCCCGGACCGTGACGAACAATTTACTTTTTACAGTACCTACGTCAATCATCTTGAAAGATTGTTATCTAGATGGTTCGACAACAGATCACGAACAGAAGCGAGGTTCAGGTCTTTCATATTTTCTTCAAGCATCGAGACACGTCTAAGACGTTTTCTCCTTTCTGTTTAAATTATTTCTTGCCTTATTTACAATATGATTATCATTATATCCTCTAATATCTGATGTATTAACGAACATTTGTGAATAAAAAGAAAAATAACACTAAGAACCCATAAAATTTTATTTCCTTACGATATTGACATGACAAACAAGAAACATCAAAATGATGAAAAATCTCAAATTGCCAAACTAGTGCAAGATTTTTGGTATATTCATATGTTTCAGACTCTTCTACAAAAACAAAAGCACAAACATTATTCAATTATTTAACGAAATCAAGATAAACATTTTGTTAAGCTTTTACCTCACTGGTAATGGGGTGGGCATGAAACGCGTTTGAGTTTAGCGTAAACCAGCCAAATTAGACGGACGAAGTGAAGCGTCTTCAACAAGTAAAGATCAAATACTGTTTTTAAAATGGGAGGGGGGCATTCTCAAGACGACAGACAAAGAAGTCACATCTACACGGAAAATAAACAATTTGAGCCCAAAAGATTATCTCACTAAAGATCAAAACTTTGGCACTATAAAGAAAATATTTTTCTAAAATCTACGTCCCACCACACTTTGTAGATACTTTCTATACGTTTAAATTTTTTCTACCTATACTTAGTATAAAAACATTTTCTTTATCGTGCCAACGTTTCGATCTGTATTGAGATCATCTTCAGGACCTGGGATTTATTAATTTTTTTATATAAATTTTTTTTAATCTAAAATTTCAAGCATTGTAATAATTCAATGTTTTTAAATCTAAAATTTCAAGTATTGTATAAGTTCATTTTTTCACATTCTACATGTTTTTGTAAAATTTAAACAATGTTTATAACGCTCAGGCCCGAAAATCGTGAGTTTCCAAATAATCATTGTTGTTAATTTTGTGTAGAGATTAGTGATCGTTAATCGATAATTATTCAGATATCGTGAGATGCTGTCTGGTCTGATGTAGGTATCAGAAAACATTTTCTTTATCGTGTTAACGTTTCGATCTTTTATTGAGATCATCTTCAATAAAAGGTCGAAACTTTGGCATCACACAAGACCGCATCTCACGATATCTGAATAAGTTGTTAATTTTTTTGATAATTAAGAAAATAATAACTTCATAATATATTTACTAGTTAACATATGTAAGTCGGTGTTCCCGCAAGGCAACTTCCTTGGGCTCATTATCTCGTCCGTGAACACTACAAAACAATCTTATTCCCAAAAAACGTAGTGGGCTTCAGAAACTTCCACGACCACCTCTCCTGTAAAAATTGTTCAAAAAATGAATTCCTGTACGAATACTACTTCCAGTACATAAACTTAAACCTCAGCCTTATTTCTCTTCTAACCTACTACAACTTTCAGTGAGTATAAAAACTAAGACCTATTCATTGTCGAGTAGAATAAAATTGAACGGACGAGAGAAATAGATCAAAACACATATTGACAACCGTTTTTCGCTTTAAAATAAACGACTTATCTGCATAGTCTGGACAACCAATCTGGACTTACAAAATTGGACCGTGACGTACAACTAAGCGTTTTCATATTTTTAGAACCTAACCTTAACAGATGAAAATCCATCAAACCTGAGACACATGCTCAGTCTCCAAGAGGAATTTCACATAGTCAAGAGAATATTAGGAATCCCCACAGTAGACTAGAAACATAAAAAACGTGACATAATACGGGTATTCACGTTGTTTGTAAGACGGTAACCCCTTCTTTTCTGATCAGGTTAAATGGTAATTTTTTCACAATCCTGCGAGTGGCCATAAGGAGAACCAAAAATAAAGCTATAACGGTCCTTGAAGGATTGCTGTTGTTTGTTGAAAGTGACAGTGTGTAGATCATCTGTGTAGATGTGTCACTAATGGATGTCGTGTTCAGAAGTGCACTCTTTCGTCGCTAAACACCACACAAAAATATAACAATAAAAAAACAAATTCTGTAATTTTCCAAACTTCTTACCTATAATATATACTAACAAAACAAAAGCTGAACTACATCCTAGCAAATCTTAAAGATGAAGTACATCAATTTTCAATGCATGTTAACTCCATGCAATACGACTCTGGGTACATGATTTAATAAAAAAAAAATAAAAAAATTGAAAAGTCTATAGGTTTCCATGCTCTCAGACAAACGGTTGGCCGCCTGGGTAATATTTCCACAGTGCAGCGCGTGGCGATTTGTATAACCAAAAATAAAGCAATTACAGTCCTTGAAGTCTTGTGTTTTTTTTTCTTTTTTTTAATGTAACATGCCAGAAATTAATAAAAAATGAAAATTAATCAACTCTTTCATTCAAAATGCTATCTATGCACGCACTAACAACTGATTCCCTTCAATTCGAACAGACTAACCTAACTTGTATCCTAACCTCTAACAGCCTACAAGTTTATAGATAGGGGGGTGTATCTATTACGAATGAGAGCATAAGGACGGGTCAGAAATTAACAAAAGAAATGTATTGGTCTGATTTAAGTAATGCGTATTTAAGAATAAAAATAAGAGCGAACAAAAAAACAGCTGTGAAATTCATGGCTGCCATGTTGGTTACCTACGCCCTAACGGATAGCAATGTAACTTTTTCGACTAACACCTAACTGCCCTTTTAGACCGTCCAAAGTTAACTAGCCGATTCTTATAAATCATTTGTCTAGATTATTACGTGTTTTATTTTTTGAGGCGGAGTAAACGTTTCCACGCTCACTTCTGTCGCTCTTCTCCCCCGGAGGTTGATGGAATCTCCACGTATTCTCTGACCAATTTTAAATCACAAAGGTAAATAATGCGTGCAGACACAAATCATGTACACTTATGCAAATATATTTGCTAATACAAAAATACAAGAAAAATTAAAAAAGGGGAAAGAAAAATGAAAAGACTTGCATGCTTAGAAAAAAATAAACGTAAGTATTATTGGCAAAGGGGTTCTTTTTCAACATAAAAGCGACAAAAAATAATGTCTTCTTTTCAGTCGCTTTTCTTCCACCGTAAGCACAAACAAAAAGTTCCTTTCCTGGATGCTCCAATAACGAATGACGTTGGAAATAAGTGAAGACGCCTCGCTCCGCAGTCCAGTCTCCAAAGGCCGGGGGTGTCTGTAGTAACATATAAAAAAATAATCCCTTGTGGTGCACTTCCGGCTGGCCAACGCAAAACAAAAAACAGGCCGGTCATCCTTAAGGTGGGGGATATCTCCCATTGCGCCTCAAGATCTAACAGAGTTAACACAAAAATCGTGAATACCCCTAATGTACGAAAACGTTGCTTAATACAAGATGAAAAAATCTTCTATAAAACGCTTCTTTTACACTACTGAGGGTTTGAATCTCAAAGAATACAATCACTCCAGTCTTAAATCCGTATCTAACCTTTCGCCCACATAATACCCTGAATTTGTCTCAAACTATTGCTGACAATCCATGAAGACTACAGTACCAATAATTGTGCGATTTCCCCATATTTGAGGATTGTTAACATTGAGCTCCTTCTGCAGTATTGTATAATAAGTTTCCATAAAAGCACATCATCGTTGCTTTTAGGAATTTTGCACTGTTATTGTAATAAATTGTTAGATGTTGAATTTTTTGAACAAATTATGCACCGTGCAAGCGGTCGCCCTTGGACTGGTTTAAACAACGTCAAATTCATTTCTCCTTTCCTAATGCCGCCGGTTGAATAATCAGGATATTAGCCGGTAGCAGACCGTCGAACGGCAAGGCCTGAAAGTGATGTTATGCAAATTGCCTCATATCAAGAGCACCGCCAGAAAACCGACTATGCCAGATAAGTTCAAACGGGCCGAAAGAGGCGTTAAAGCCAACAACAAATTTAATTTTCCTTTTACAAACCCCTTGACATTTTTCACTTCTAATTTTTGATTGATTCCAGGTGGTGGGACATTCCGAGTGAATGGTGGAGGATCAGCACCCTTTTGGTCGGTGTTGCCAGCGGGCTGAGCCTTCTTATCGCAGTTACTGCGATAAGCGCAGTCTGCATACCAGACGTCATTCACAGCATGACGGCGCGCATATCCGGAGCCGTTCAACTCACAGCAGGTCAGAATTTAATTATTTATAGTAAATTCCTAATCTATAACTACGCGTTGTCTTGACGAGCTTTCGGCTTTTGACATTAATAAAATTCGATATTATTAGTTTTTGATTTATTGAACGTTGATGATCACTGCGAGTTGGCGAAGTAACCAGCCAGTACAGTAAAAAGCAAAGTAAAGCAAAGCAAATAGCAGTGTATTGTTTTAAAACTAAAAAAACACGTTGATATATAAGGATTTTTTGATACTTTTCAGTTGGTTCCCGAAAGATTAGGACGTCCATTCGTATTTGCCAACCTGTTGGTTTTGGGTTCGTACCTCGCTACAGCTCGTGGATTTTTTTAAAGAATAGTATAAAAAATTAATTGCAATGTGGTTTGTATCCTTGTCCGCCATGGTCACTACATAGGGACACTTTCCTTGTGGTTATATGGAGGTGAACCCTTTCCTTTCCTAATTTTCCTTTCTCTTCCTTACCCTCTCTGCTTTGGCTGATGCTTCCTGGGTTACTGAACCCACACTCCGCAGGGGGTTCGTATGAACTCTTGCGTGGGCGATCAGTCCCCCTTTAAAAATAATAACGAACCACGGGAGTAGAGGATCCAAGCGGCTCTGCTAATTCAGTTTGGATTCATGGTGGTCGTGGCTTACCAACAAAATTCACCTTCGCTGAAAAGAATCGGCCATCCAAAGCCGAAGTTAAGGTGCTTTCTCTATTTCTCCGGGGGTGTAAAATCCTATGCCAGAAACCACAAACCTACCTCTTTCAAAGCTCATATACGGATGTGCCATTTTTTCAATATTCTCAATTTGGCTAGCATTGGACTACCTCGCTGCAAGTGATGTCACAAGTCCATGTATGTTAAATCTTCCTGGTGTTCCATTGGAGAATACTGAGCGTCTGAGAAGTCCTCTTGAGGACAAGCCCGGACGTTGAAGATCCTCATGGGTCTCAACAACCACGAGTAAAGATGAACATCTGTCCGCGATGGTCAATGGGTCGAATATGAGTCAATTTTGCATGGCAGTATTGCTTTGTGAATTGTGCCATAATATAAAAAAAGTATGCGTTTTTTCTCGTTTATTCTGATAAATCTATTATTTCAATTTTTTTGTCACTGTAAGAGCATAAATTAATATACGCGTTTTGATAAATCATGCTTATTTTACGTCGCATCCATTGATGCTAAGTTTAAACTCCGATTATAATATTAGAACCATCTTACTCATGAAGATCGATAATGGAACATGACTATCAATTAAACTAAATTAACTTCGGCCCAAATTCTAAATGGGAAAGTTCCTACACTTTACTCACACGCACAAACTTCGCCGAATTTCTGTAAATAGAAACACGGGAAAAACGAAAGCCTCTTTAACCGAACACCCTTTTTAATACTTCAAATGATTCCCAGTGAATCGTGACAATACATTTGTCAGGACGGAACGCCTCCCCCCCAGAGGTACCGAGATCTGGTCGGGTCGTCAAAAACCTTCAAGTTGAGAGCATCACTGGACAATGTCCCCGTGTGAGCCTGAAAGGAAAGGAAAGGATGATAACCCGTTTAAGAATTGGCCATATCCGTATGCTCCTAACTCAAAACCCGGCCAGGCACCACACATGCAGAGAAAGGTTGCTCGGTGTGTCACCCTGAAGAGTAGTGCCATGCCATGACTCCTTACGGCGAGCGAGCCCTGACGTAAAGACAATAACCGGACGAGCGGTTCGAGGTCCCCTGTTTTTTTTTTATATTACATTTGCAATATATAGTTTGGGGTTACAATAAACAATAAATACGTTTTTCACTAAACATTTAATGTAATAATTGAGTTTAGTTTTTAGTGAAAAATAAAATATCGTGCGTTATCATAGTGCAATTTGTAAGAGCCAGCTAAAGCCCTTCCACAAGCCACCAAAAGGAGGAGGAAGAGTCTTCCACTGGTAAGAAAACAGCTATGATCAACCTATTTTCATCCAACGAAAGTCCTCACTCAAGATTTTTTATTTTCATTTGTTTTGCGTGGAAAAGGATTTTTTTATAATATATTTTGCAGTAGATTCAGTTTTTCTTTTCTCTGTCTTGCTGTTTGTTTATTTTATTTTATTAATAATGATAATAATAATAACTAGTTAAAGTTTTCTCAAATTTGTTGGAATTTACAATGAAATTTAGGCCTTTTCCAATTTTACCATTGAATGCCTGCTAATGTCTGCATAAGAGTTGTGCGTGTATGATTTCTTTTTTCAGAAGCCTTTGAGGCTGCCGGAGCGGAAAAATAAAATGGAAGACAATAAAAATTGCGGGGTAATACACTACAATGCCCAATATCGCAATTTAAATAAGAAAAATAGCTCCTTAAAAAAAAAATATATATATATATATATTATTATGTTTTGTTTCTTATTATTGTTATGTAGAATTAGTTATCATACTTGAATGGAAGAATAAAAGGATAAAGATGAGCTAATCACGCTGAGATTGTCGCTAGTCTGACTCCATTATTATTATTATTATTATTAGCCATACAAGCCTATGGGGAAATTTTAATTTATGAAAAAAACTCACAATTTTAATGTAAAAAAAAAGAAACAGAAATAAATTTTATAATTTTATTAAATTTATTGTAACTTGGCCTTCCGAATTAAGAATTAAGAAAAGAAAATCAAAGCTTGGATGGCAATAGGATAAATTAGGTTACGAGTGAATGTTTGGAGTCAGAGTTTTATAGCACTCAGAAGAGATATAGCAAACCTAAAATAGAATTTTTGGATGTTAGGGCGTGAAATGACCTTAGCCGTTAAAACGCCCTTAAAAACTAATAATAATAATAATTAATTCATTGTTTTTGTGGTCCGTTCGACCAATTAATATAACACAATTAATTACGGTTTTTTTAGTTGAGATGAAAAAAGTTAAGGTCACGATAGCTCAGGTGGTAGAGCAGCGGCGTATCTAGCCGAAGGTCATGGGTTCGAATCCCTCTCGTGCCATTAACTTTTTTCATCTCAACTAAAAAAAACCGTAATTAATAATAATAATAATAATAATAATAACTAGTTAATATAAGAATTTTACTGTTTTTTTTTTTAATTGAAAAGCAGATAATTATAATCAGTCAGTTTCCTTGTAAAAAATTGTCAAATTGTTAATCCTAAACCTACCAACATAATTTCAAATTTTTGTTAATTTCTTAATATAAG
>CM077107.1:24242876-24266431 GCA_039619505.1 Cimex hemipterus
ATATATATATATATATATATTTTTTTTTTTTTTTTTGCCTTTCCCTGATGGATCATGGGGAGTCACCAACTGGTGCCTGAGCGACTCCGAGGTTGGGCTCTGATCGGACGCCTTCGACTCCTTCGGTCATTTCGGCGTCCTTCCGCTCCCTAAAATTAGCAATTCTAACACTCACTCATACAGTAAATGCATACACAGTACAATATTCAAAACCAATCATACATGCACACGTCTAGAATCCGCGTCAGAGGGTAACTCGTCATTCCGGGCCGACCCGGCTTGGCGGAGCAGTGGAGCATCGAGAATATATACTGCACCGCCGCCAAGCATACCCTTTTTCTAACATAAACAAAACCTAAACATTAACCTATAAAATAAAAACCTCCCTTATACAACCCATTATCCAAATTGCTCTTAAGAACCTAAAAAAAATTCTTTAACTTTGCCATCATGCTCGAGCGTGATCTATATTCCGGTAGTTCCACTGCGACACCCCTCCAACACGTGCGACACCATGAGTCTGTTATCTTGGCATGCTGGGCACCTGGATCAACTAGCGCCGCCCAACAGGTATCCATGAGTCGCACGTGTGTGAATGATCCGCCGGTGGGTCAGGACAACATTTTCCCTTCGGGATATCCTTTCCCGGTTATATTTAAATTTGACATTATTAAAACATTAGATATTTACTTACTACTATAGTAACGTGAGGTAAATATTTTTCAAAACCAAGTTTTATAAATATGTGCAGTGATTAGTTACCGTTAATCGATGATTATTCGGAAATTGTGAGATGCGATCTGGTGAGATTGAGGTTTCAGAAAGCCATTTTCTTTCTCCTGCCAACGTTTCGATCTTTATTGAGATCATCTTCAGCTCCTGGGATTTACATTGTTTAAATGTAACAAATATATGTAGTATGTGGAACAAAGTGAATTTATACAATGCAAAAAATATTTTTTTTAAATTTTTTAAATTTTTTCTTTGTATATTCAATCAAAGTATTTTTACTCACTGAAAGTGTTTGTTTTTTACGTAATTGTCTCATTCCTGCGTGTCGTGTTGAGAGTGCAACTGATATATTGCTGCTTTTTACGTTTGATTTTGAATTAGTTAATATGCTGTTCTTTCTTTTTGAATCCTTTCTTTTGAGTGGTGTCCTTCTGTCTCATATTGGCTTGCCTCGTGTTTGACGTAAGGTCCCACGTTTGTTGTGTGCTAACCGAACATTTCAGTTCGGTTCAGGTTTATGCCACACAAGGGATTTGGGCCTATTTATTTTCCCAAGGACTTCAGCCATTTTGTCAGCTGTCCCGCTCCCTTAAATTTTATCGTGAAACCATAAACCATCTTAGAAATATTTTTGAATCTCAGTGTTTTAAGCTATAATCAGGTTTAATCGATCTGATGGGTACCGATTGGATAGAAACTAAGTTTAAAAGGTTTTTATAGTGGAGACAATATATTGGTCAATGTTAGAACATATTTTTCTATTTTCCATCTTTGCGCCGACCAATGTTGTCGATAACCCCTTGGAACCTTCAACTCCGACGTTGGTGCGGTTAAGACGTCGGTCCTACCACGGTCCATACTCACGCCTGGATAGAAGAAGTCGTTTCGTCGTAATGAATAAAAGTTTGCTTTTGATATTGATGATGTAAGATATTTTAATGAAAATGTTTTTATTTTTATAATTTTAATACACCTTTGGTATTTATTTTTATGTGCACTTTGTACGTCGTGTACAAAATTGGCGACGGTGTCCTGGTAAAAATTAAATGTCTTTTTCCCGTATTTACACCCAGCTACGGTACAGTTGACGTCGGTGAAGGGTCAAACCGCAATACAATAATTTTCGACTTCAATTTAACCTACAAAACTCCAGGGGAATGAAACCCGATACCGAGTACATGAACACGATATACGAATGGCCTAACGACCTAGGCTACCGCTCCACTTTTAATTGGAGTAAAAATGTTAAAAGTGAAGACAGTTTTCAAACTTGAATTTGAAATTAATCGTCCTTTTTAAATCACAGTTCGATGTTTGAGACAAAATGATGATAAGGATTTCTTCTGACAAGAAAATAAATAAGAATAACTATTTTAGTAACGGTTTTAAGGATATGATAAAATAAAATTAATCAAATTTCGAGGTGCGATTGACCAAATAACATCTTTCAATAAATCAATCTTAATGTAAGGTTGTGGATGATATGAAATGATATCGGATATGAAAATTTAGTGTCACGAGCGGGATTCGAACCCACGACCCTCGATTCAATACGCCGCTGCAATACCACTTCTGCTATCGTGAGTACGATCCACTCAGGTTTCTGTTGTTAGTTCAAACATTATGTATTTTTATAGTTATATTAATTACATTTATATAAAACTCACATAAACGGGAGTAAAAATTCATGAGATTTAATAAAAATTATGTTAGTTTGACAGAAAACTCACCCAAACTTCAAAAATCATTTAGACATAGATTAACAGTTAACTACAATAACTATTTTGCTTTGATGGCAGGTGTCGATTCCATCTCCACCCAACCAGCGAAATGATGCTTAATACTGCCTAGGATAACCGGGCAGAGGTTATATACATTTCGTACAGAATGATAATTATATATTTAGGGGTCGTCGGTGGCCGCAAGATTTAGTCTATGACTCGGCGCTCATCACTGTAAGGTAAATGTCGCGAGTTCGAATCCGGCTGCCCTGCACTCAAACCCGAGATACTTACAAATGAGCTTTTTTTAAAAACAACGTCACCCTGAGGGTTTATATGAGTCCTGGTGTTGTGAACCCTCTTTAAAAATTATATACTTCATTGTAATAAATTGAATTCTTACGTCCATTATATTTCCTGGTTCGATTGACCAAATAACTTCTTTAAATTTATTAATCTTTATGTAAAGTATTGGTTGAGATAAAAAAGTTAGTGTCAGGAGCACCGGTGTATTTAGCTTAAGGTCGTGGGTTCGAATCTTGTTCGTATCACTGAATTTTTTTTATCTCAGCCAAAAGCTTACATTAAGCAATTGTGAGACATGTAAAATATTTTTTTAATATTTGTAATTGAAGATATACACAGTGAAATACCGTTAAAATTCGGACGATTTTGTGTTCAATAAAGTTTATTTTTCTATTATATCAATTTGATTAATAAACATCAAAAACAAATTTTTAACGTGCCAACGTTTCGATCTTTATTGAGATCATCTTCAGGGTCTGGGATTTATAAACCATTTTTACATTCTATAAATTCACTTTTTTTCATCCTACATGAAGTGGTTAAATGTAGCAATGTTTCTAAAACCCAATGCCCTGAAGATGATCTCAATAAAGATCGAAACGTTGGCACGATAAAGAAAATGTTTTTCTGAAACCTACATCACACCAGACCGCATCTCACGATCTCCGAACTCATAGACTAACGGTCATTAATCACCACACAACAAAACAAAATTTTTAATCGTTGAAGAACTTTTTTGAAAATTTTATAAAGACAAATGTAGACAGCCGACTGGACGCGATGATTTGACTTTTTGTCCGCGTAAACGACTCTCGCCGTTGACGCATGGCTCTTGAGTGCTAAGTTTAATGTAAACATCAACTAGTAATTTCCCCTCAAGGCGGGGAATATTAACATGAGAAAGTCCGACTTTAACACCCGGACACCTTCTTAACGGTGTATCTTGTTATCTCCGTTCATATACTAAACTTTGTTTACAATAGTTAAGGAGCGATTTTACACGTGGTGACGCACCTAATTCCAAGTTTATCACTACAACGTAAATTACATAGTTTTGTTTGTATAAATAGGCAGAAATGCATATAATTAACGGTGAAAGCAGTGTAATCTACGTCCATGGGTAAAATGTTTGGTTTCAATTGCGTTATTGGTTGCTAAGGCCTAATGGATTAGCTTATATTTAACAGATATAATGGCAATACAAGAACTGAAGACTAAAGCACAAAGGGTATTAGTAAGTGTTTATTATTTAAAGAAGTTTCCACTCTATTCTAATTAATTAAATAAGTACATTTCAAAAAAAATTTTGATAAAAATTAATAAATTAACAAAATACAATCATAAAATTATTTATATTACTACGTGAAGTGTAAAATTTAATTTTTTTGTATAAATAAAATACACAGAAATGACATCATTCCAAATAGTGGTTTAATATTAAATGTCAGTATATATAAAGTGGGACGTTTATAGGCTGATAGACAACCGAGGTCATCGCCGATGATCTGGGTTTTTTATTTTTATTTTCTTTACCACGTATTTTGTTTTAAACTGCAGCCATTTGAGCTTCTCGACGCTCTCATTCCATATACATACTACGATGTTATCCTAGGATGCTAGCCTCTCGTTTGTATCTCATGTTGTCAAATACAGAACAGAAACAAAACATACAATACATAGAACAAAACAACATAGATGTCTGGTTACATTCACTCCAACAAAATACTTGATATTCATCGGGGCGGGGTGATAAGCAACCCCTTCCTTTCACACTAATAAATTACTTTTACTCTCCAGACGTTAAACACTCATCCCAGAGTACTCGATATTCCTCGGGACGGGGTGATAAGTAACCCTTTCCTTTCACGCTAATAAATTACTTTTATTCCCTAGACATCATACACTCAGCCCAGTGTGCTTGATATTCCTCGGGACGGGGTGGTAAGTAACCCCTTCTTTTCACGCTAATAAATTACTTTTATTTTCTAGACATCATACACTCAGCCCAGAGCACTAGATATTCCTCGGGGTTAGATTATAAGCAACCTCTTCCTTTCACGCTAATAAATTACTTTTATTCTCTAGACATCATACACTCAGCCCAGTGTGCTTGATATTCCTCGGGACGGAGTGATATGTAACCCTTTCCTTTCACGCTAATAAATTACATTCATCACAATAAATTAACACAAAGAGAACACTCGATTCAAACCTAGAAGCCTAGTCATATTTAAAAAATTTAAATCAGGCAAAGCGTTAAACATTCAAATGACCTTTCTCGGCTTTACTTTGTCCCTTAATCTGAGGAAATTATTTAAAAAAACCGCAAGAAAACGTACATTCGTCTCAATATCTATCTAGATTGCAAAATAATTCTAAAAATTTACCATTTCTTACTTTTTTTATAACGCCCAATAAACGTCAGTCAGGGAAATAAATAGTTCGTTTTTTCTACAGCAATACTCTTTATCCACCCCCCCTTCCAAACAGAAAGTTTAAAATAACACAGTTAAGGAAAGTTCTGACAAATATGTAGGATGTGGAAGATCCGTTATTAGCTTTTGGGCGGTCATCTTTGAAACTTGGGGAGTGTGTGGTGTCATGAAGCAGTCTGGGTCCGTTTTGATTTATCGGAACAAGTTTTTTTTTTGTTAATGGTTATTATTATTTTTATGAAACCTAGAAAAGAACAGCTGTGTAGTGTTCATAAATTCATAAAGTGTCTGGCTCTATTTTGAGAACACGTTGAATTTTCACATACTAATCTAGCAATTATAGATAAATAGACATTTTCTTTTCAATAATGTACTATTACAAAATAGTACAACAAACAACATAAAAAAATGTAAACAAAACCTGTCTTCTGGCGGTCATAAGAAAAGGGAAAAATATACAAAAAATAGAAATTCTCTTCAACTATTACGGAATTTAATAAAATTGCTATAAAAAACCAAGTTAATACTCTGAACCTCTGAGTGTTAAAAATTAAAAATATAAGAAATGATTAAATTCACTTATTTCGTGGTCCGCTTGCTCAATTAATGCATAACAATTAATTAAGGATTTTGGTTGAGGTAAAAAAGTCGATGTCGCGAGCGGGATTCGAACCCATGATCTTCGGCTACTCTACCACTTGAGCTATCCACTCGATCCACTCGGTTATAACTTCTCATCTCAACCCATCCTTTTGAATTTTCCCTCCTTTTTGCCATTCTTCAAATATCGTGTAATCGGGTTGGATTCTCGACGACAAATGAAGTGGCCACGGAAGCTTTAGTGAAATATACTTCATTTAAAAAAAAAAAAATTAAATCCACTGATTTCCTGATCCGCTTGGCCAATTAATATATTAGAATTAATTAAGGTTTTTAGTTGAGATAAAAAAAGGGAGGTTAGTGGCCGAAGGGATTGAGGTCACGATAGCCCAAGCGGTATGGCAGCGGCGTACCTACCCGAAGATCGTGGGTTCGAATCCCGCTCGTGCCATTGACTTTTCTACCTCAACTAAAAACTGTAATGAACTGTAATGTATTAATTGGTCAAGCGGACCACGAAATTAGTGAATTAAATTATATATTATTTTTAACCTCTGAATTTAAGAGTACTAAATTGGTTTTCGTAATAGTTGAAGAGTATTTTTATTTTTTCTATGATTTTTCCCTTTACTTATGACCTCTAGAAGACAGTTTTTTGTACTTCTTTTATGTTGTTGATTTTTTTATTTTGTAATAGATGGCGACTGTATTGAATTGATTAATTTTCGGTGATTTGTAGGACGCGAATTATTTAAAGTAAATAAATAAATACGTACCCATCAAATAATTAATTAAAGATTATTTTGATAAGTAAAAACAGGCCAAATATAGTTAACAAATTTTTCCCCAGATTAAGTATTCCCTAACCATCCTTAAAAATTTGATATTAGGCCATATCCGAATTGCAGAAAGAGCAAATCTGACCTCACTTTAGTCCAGTTGTTGTTGCAAGTGTAATTTATTGTTATTACAATTGTTGTCACTGTTATGTTGTTGTTATTACATTATTGTTATTACAATTGTACTAGTCTTGCTGTTGTAAATACAATACTAAATTAAGATCGGGTAAGGTTTTGAAAATTTGCGTAGAAAAATGTATTCCTGCCATGTTATCATTTAAAACGATTCATGGAGCTTTTTCGTTTTCCAAGCTGCTGAAGATATTTCAGAACATACGCTTTAAAATATGCTCTGGTTT
The DNA here is from genome assembly GCA_039619505.1 of Cimex hemipterus. NCBI lineage: Eukaryota > Metazoa > Arthropoda > Insecta > Hemiptera > Cimicidae > Cimex > Cimex hemipterus. The sequence continues at coordinate 24,249,869 of CM077107.1, forward strand.
CTGAACAGGTTAGGACAAGAAAATCTGTACTCAATCAAAATTTTATAGTTAAATGTCTAAGAGATGGCGAAGGTGAAGAATGTTGAGATTTTCCGTGAGGTCATTAGAGTGACGGGACTAAAACCTTGTCACTTCTGATAATTTTTGTCTGCTAATATTTTTTATTGACGTCCGTGAGAAGGTTTTCTATTTTATGTCAGTTTTGGACCTTGTAAGTCTAGTTCAATTTAAAAATTGGTTTACGTGGGGAGAAAAGTGGCGTTAACTTTAAAAATAATGAATGGTTGATTAAGTGTTTTATTTCAATTGATTATCTTGTTTTCAATCGCCTGTTATTATTCTTTATTAAGGAATTTTCTAATAATATTGTGTTTTTTCTTTACTTTTTGATTGCGAGATAAAAAATAAAAACGAACATGCTTAATCGGTAAAAACAAACACTGCCAGATAAAGATAACAGCTTCCTTCAATCATTCGTAAAATTATAAAAGGGACTAAACATAAATCACACAAACCAATCAAGTAAAATAGAGTCATGTCAAAACGGTGTTTTGGATTTTTTGAAAAAAAGTTTTTTAGGGAGTGATTATCAAAAAGAAATTTATTCCTTTCTTCCTTTGCTAAATAAATAAGAATTTCCCAAGCGATTAGCAGAAAGAAAATTAATAACTGTCGTCAAACGTTACCGCCATTTTTTCTTATTTACAGGTAATTTCGAGTAAAAATATGAAATGATAAGATAATAACTGTGGAAAATATTCCCCGCTTTCCCATGGGAGACTTCAACCAAGGTAGTTGGGAATAGGATAAGACGGTGAATGTCTCGGTTCACCTTCTCCCCGAGGGCGTATGACTTCCCTTTTTATCTCTTGTTTCTGACCCGGGCGGGTGAGAAATAAAGGAGAAACACCCGATTGGGGAATTCGTTTTTGTTTTTGTTTTTGTTTTTTAAGCTTCTATTTTCAGGGAAGATATTTATGCAGTTCGACTTGAAAAACACGAAAAAAAAGTCACACCTGTAACATACCCTTGGACTTTTAAAGTTTTGTCTTTCTTGCAAAATAAAATTTAAGTCCAGAAACCCTCACTCATAAACGTACTCATGTATTAAATAGTTCGTTACGCAACAATATAAATTATATTAATAAAAAATATTATTTGCAAGCTGGTAATATTTATTTAACCAGATATAGCTAGAACGTAATGCGACATTCTGATAAAAAATATGTATAAAATTAAATTTAAAACAGATAAATATACATTTATTTTGATGTTTCTATATTTTGGACTGATAATTACAATTTTAACATAAAACATACAACGAACATTTGTGTAATCGTGCGGATTTTATTTTATTAATACAAAGCAAACACGGAATTTTGTACTTTAATTTTGTTTAACTATTTTATGTGTTATGAGACTCAGGGTTTATGCAAAACTAGGAAAAACATGAATCTAACGCATTGTTCTCACAAATTATTTTATTTACGTCAATTCCTCCTTCGCTCATTTTCTCTCTCTCTTCTGCTCACACGCACTTTCTCTCTCTCTCTCTCATTCTCACTCTCAGGTTTTTTCTCTCACCTTCTATCTTTCTTTCCCATGTTCTATTATATTCTCATTTCCACCACACATATTTCTTTCTTTAGTCTTCTGTCTTTCTTTCTTTCAATATTTTTCACCCTCTTGCACTCAAGTTATGTCTAGAAATCTAAGTTTATGTAATGAAATTAAGCAAGCGATCTATAAAGCTTTTACTCACTCTTTCTTTCTCTTTCACTCACTTTATCTCTCTCTCTTTCCCTTTCTTGTTCTTTCTCTTCCTCTCAAATCTATGTTTCTCTTTTTCTCTCTCTCTCATTTCTGACTGTGTATCTTTCTCTTTCTGTATTTCCTCTATCACCCTCTCTCATCTTCTTTTCTCTCATATTGGTGTGTGTCTTTCACTCTTTTTCGTTTCCCCTGCACTCTCTCTCTCTCTCTCTCTCTCTCTCTCTCGCTCCGCCTCTCCCTCTCACGTGTGTATGTTTGCCTATTTCCTTTACACTCTCGCTCTCTCTTTCTCTATTTTTTCTCATCACCCTCTCTATCTTCTTCTTTTCTCTGACATTTGTGGGTGTCTCAATCTTTTTATTTTTCCCTGTCACACACTTTTCCACTTTAGCCCATCTCTACGTTGCTGCCTCACTCTTATTTTTTTCTCTCTTTCTCTCTCGTGTTTAACTAATTAACCATTTTTGAATTTCTTGATATGTATTTTGCTCCGAATATTTCATTAGTTTTATCCCATTTCGTTCAACCTTTCCTTATTCTCCCTCTTTTTTTCTTTTTGTCTCTCTCTCTCTCTCTCTCTCTCTCTCTCGCTTTCTTGCTTTTTCTGTATTTATCCTATCGCATCTTCTTCTTTTCTCCCAGATTTATGTGTGTCTTTCACACTTTTTCGTTCTCCCTGTCACTCTCTCTCGCTCTCATTCCGCCTCTCCCTCTCGCATGTATATGTTCGCCTATCTCTTTTACACTCCCACTCTCTCTTTTCCTATTTTTTCTTATCACCCTCTCTATCTTCTTCTTTTCTCTGACATTTGTGTGTGCCTCAATCTTTTTATTTTTCCCTGTCACACATTTTTTCACTTTAGCCCTTCTCTAAGTCGCTGCATCACTCTTATCTTTCTCTATCGTGTTTAAATAAATAACCGTTTTTGAATTTCTTCATATGCGTTTGGCTGCGAATATTTCGTTCGTTTTATCGTTTTATTCCATTTCTTTTGTTTTTCTTTCAACCTTTAGTTTTTCTCACTCTTATTTCTCTTCTCTCTCTCTCTCTCTCTCTCTCTCTCTCTCTCTCTCCGTGCATCTATTAATCTATCACGTTGGCACCCCCCCACACACTCTCTCATTCATTCTTACTCTATTTGCTATCTTTTCCTCTACTTCAGTTTCTTTATTGCTAACTTCCTTTTTCAACCCTTCAACTTTTCACATGTCTATTTTATTCGGTATATGCCATTCTTTCAAACGATTATAATTCCATTATCTTTTATCGCTACTTTATGAATATTTTCGTGTTTTCAATCATATCTCTCTCTCTCTCTCTCTCTCTCTCTCTCTCGTTCTCTCCCTCTCACCTCTATGAGTTTCTTTCTAATATTAATTCTTCAATTCGTAATGTCCGAGTTGATCTTTTTAAATAACAAAAAAAATCAAATCTCACGGCGCCGCAATGACCGACAATTTATTACAGCACTGTATAAATGTGCGCCGTGAAATGTAGCATCATTCGTGAAAAATATCTTACAAGAATCTATCCCGCTTCACTAAAACATGGAAATTCTTATACAGCTTAAAACCGCATATTTTAATATGCACCCACACGTCAACGGTACACAAAATTAGCAATAGGTGTGTAGGAAAAATACAAAACCTGTTATCATAAACAAGACGAAATAAAACACATCTTCCTACATAATTCTAAATTAATAATAACATTTAATTTACTTTTTATTTCCTTTGATTATACATTAATTGTATTTTTTCATTTTTTTTGTGTATTATTTGTATTTGTAATTTCCATACAAATACTACGGTAAAACCACATCTCTTTTCAAATATATCATCGCTTACAGGACAGGATACCACATGCTCAGTTATAACATGCAACGCACATAAAAACAATAATTTTATGCTTTTATCCCGTCAAAAATATTTTCCGAAAACCTTATCCCTTTTAGTTTGGAATGAAATTACATCTCAACACCCATTTCATATTAAAATGGCATTATTTTCATGCAACTTAGGTGGTGGGGTAAGTCTATTTGTAATTAATCACAAAAGCCTTTTAGCCCACATAACTCGAGTTCGTTTCAGGTCCAAGGGTGTTACGATTTATTATAAAAGTTTAGGCAGAACATTTTGTACGGTGAACAGCCTGTATACTTTATTATTTGAAGGTCGATTTGTTTTATTGAAGGATTTTTCCGAGTTTAAACTGTTACACTTATATTCAATTATATTTGAGTGATAAAAGTGATAAAGCAAGGTTAGTTCAAATGTTTGTTTTTTTAACTTACAACCTTTTTCAATTTAATGCTTCCGTTTAATGATTTGTGTTATTTGTAAAGAGAAAAGTCGCATCTATCGTGGACAAATAAAATAAAAACTTGTGCGGGTTATCGATGATTATGTATGCATTATTTTCTTTCCTGGAAACTAAACGGAATTCCAATTTTACTTTATATTCATCAGAGTTTAAAAACGTGCAACCAAACTTTTGAAATTGACACAAAAATTTTAATTACTCTTCGAAAGACAAGAAAAATTCTCTTTTCTTACAGTAATAATTCGTTTTCACCGTTACCTTGATTTAACCGTAAACGTGCGCAAAATTGCAGCTTATAGTATAACTGATATTTATGAAAGGTATTCGTGGAGATAACAAAGTCAGCGTCGCGAGCGGGATTCGAACCCACGACCTTCGGCTGTATGCCACTTCTATACTACTTGAGCTATCGTGACTTCGAACCACTCGGACACAAAGTTCCCATCCCAACCTCCACCTTTGGACTTTTCCCTCCTTTTGTCATTTTGACATGGATATGTCTTACAACTGGGGGGGGGGTCATTCCGAAAGTTTAACACGGAAATTGTTACCACGCCCGTGGGTGTGTGTGTCACCATGACCGTGCGTCGGTGCACTGTTTACCAAGGAAACTCGACAACGAACTGGCGGGCAGGTGTTTTTGAAGTCGCGACGCGATTGATTCGTATGACGCGACACGATTGACGCTTATTACGCGATATTCATGACGGGTGTGACGCGACGCGATTGACGCTTATGACGTTACGCGATGGATTCTTATGACGCGACGCGATTGGTTCTTATGACGGGAGGCGACTGATGCTTATGACGCAACGAGATTGACGCCTGTGACGCGACGCGGTTGTAATAAGCTTCGAAGTAAAAACGATCCTCAAATTAATAAATAAGCGTTCCCTGATAATTTGCGAGTATGTTTAAATATCTATCATAAGACATATCCATGTACAGATTTATCTGCATGCAGTGTAGATACTCTTTCCATTTTCTATTCCAAAAGACATGTAACCGGTTATGACCGCGCAGAGCATTATTGAAAATGTAAATTTTAATCTTATTAAATTCACTCGTTTCGTGGTCCACTTGACCAGTTAATATCTGTCAATTAATTAAGGGTTTTAGTTGAGATAAAAAAAGTTAGTGTCACGAGCTTGATTCGAACACATGACCTTCGGCTGTATGCCGCTACTACTTGAGCTATCGTGACTTTGATCTACTCAGACACCAACTTCCCATCTCAACCTCACCTTACGAGTTTTCCCTTCTTTTGTCATTTTTCAAATGACATGTAATCGGTTTGTATTCTCGGCGACAACTTAAATGACCACGGAGAGTATTACTAAAAGTTTAAATTTTAATCTTGTTAAATTCACTAGTTCCTTGGTCCATTTGACCAGTTAATATCTGTCAATTAATTAAGGGTTTTAGTTGAGATAAAAAAAGTCAGTGTCAGACTTGGATTCGAACCCACGATCTTCGGCTTAATACGGCGCGACTTTACCACTTGAGCTGTCGTGACAACAACCTCCAATCTCAACTCCGTCTTGTGAATTTGCCCTCTGTTTTGCCTTTTTTCAACTGTTCAAATTTTTCAAATCTATTCTAATCCCGGCGACAAATGATAGTTCATTTTGTAGAGCTGCGGCGTATCTAGCTGAAGATCTTGGGTTCGAATCCCGCCAGTGCCATTCATGTTTTTATCTCAACTAAAAACCTCAATTAATTATAAGATAATAATTGGTCAACTGGCCCACCAAACTAGTGAATCTGATAAACAATTTTCACTTTTTTATGGAACAATTAAGGTCTTATTTCAATAAAGGGAATTTTTTTCACAAATACTGCTCTTACAGTCAGAACCATCATGAAAATTATTTTCAGATTTATTTGTAAAACTGTAATTCAATCTGGTATTTTATACTGGTTTGATAAAATATGTTCCATACGCATCCGGATCGCTGAAAGTTATCAGGCAGGCAAGAATAATAATTTTTAAAATCCGCTAATTATCTTGACAATGCGTCTTTTCTTATCTTATAACACAAGCCGCTTACTTTGGCCCAGAAGTTACGAATTGTTTACCAATTTTCAGATATTACGTTGTCGATACGTTGCAACTAAGTTTGAACAGTTCGAGGTAGGTTTCATTGATCGGACTAATTAGTTCGCTAAGTAAATGCATCGGCTTTTGGACTATTGCGCAAATTGAGATATTTAATAAATTGTTATTGGCCTAGTAATGTACGTTTACATTATTAAATTGTGTGCACTGAATTGAGCATTGTCTTCGCACGTTTTTTTCTTCGTCGTACGCATATTTGTCATATAATTTTTTTGATTAGATGGTTACTTGCTTTTATCATTGATGTTGATTTAAAAACCTTATAAACTTTTTATTATTATTTTTTTAGCTTTTTTGTACTTTTTAGTGGAACCTCATAATCAAGAGGAGAATATGATTGACTCTTGTTCTGAATGATTTTAATTTCATTTTTTCTAGAAACCTTTTGGCTTATATTGTCAGCATTCTCTTCTCTCTTATTCTATACAGAAGAAATTTAAACAGTATTTAAAATATAAAAAACAAAACTGAGAGTACAGAAGGCTAAATAATGTAACTAGGTCGGCAAAAACTAACTTTAATTGAACTCATAAAATTCAAAAGTTTTCGTGGTCCGCTGACCAGTAAATCATGTTTCAATTAATTAAAGTTTTTAATTGAGATAAAAAAGTCAGTGTCACGAGCGGGATTCGAACCCACGATTTTCGGATAGATACGCCTCTACTCTACCACATGAACTATCGTGACTTCCACTCGGATACTTAATTACAATCTCAACCCCACCTTTTCAATTTTTCCTTCTTTTTGCTGTTATTCAAATTTCGTGTAATTATCGGCGATGAATTTACTTAAATCGTTACGATACGTAGGCTTAGAACCTGCTTTTCACCCAATTGAAAACTTTGGAATGTTGCGAGAAATAAAAATAAAGAAAATAGACAAAACACTGTTGTAGATTTTGTAATTTTAATTAGTTTTGTATTTAAACCATTTTTTATTTACATATTCAGATTGATTAATATACGTAATAAAAATATAAGTATAATGGCACGCTTACCAAATTTTGCCAGTAAGAGGAGAGAAACATTCACTAAAAACAAAAAGTAAGTATTAATATTACGTACGTTAAGCAATTATTAAATTAAAGACACAATACAGAAAAAAAATTATTTTGCACGGAACAATAATGACATTTTTATAATAACAAAATATATGATTACTCTAAATAAACAGATAAATATTTTCCAACAGAAAAAATTTAGTTACTCGGTACTCAAAGCGCTATTCTATTCCTTGTGTATTAAACTAAATTCCAAATTATGTGACCTTTTGTAAAATTGCCCTTGTTGCTGACTAAATCTCCCTCTCTCTCTCTCTCTCTCTCTCTCTCTCTCTCTCTCTCTCTCTCTCTCTCTCTCTCTCTTAACTCTCTCTTTTCACTGCAAGGTTATATGAACACTTGTAGTTCTTTTAAAATGTTTTTGTTATATGTTTATGTAGGGTTCGATAGCCGGATCGCTGGATTCGAACCCGGGACCTTGACCTTACAGCCATGAACGCCCTGCCAACGCCGAACCGTCGCGACCACCGACGCCCCCGAAACAAACTTTTAATCTTGAAGAATAAATATCGAACACGTTGAACAACTTAGAACATGTTAAGCCAATAAAAAATAATCGTAATAAAAAAGGGGGCAACAGGTATCAGCAACGTACAAGAATGTCCAGTTTAAAGGGGGTCACAGTTTCCGAGTCGCTCAAATTTCTCTGGTGATAGTGCATCGAGAAAGCCAATTTTGCTTTCCGTTATGGAAATGGTAATACTAACAAGGGTCACCTACTTTTTTCCCCGTTCTATCTCCCCAGTCCAATTCGCCACCGGCCTATATAAATTTCTTTTGTAAAAGGTTCCTTCCTCATGCACGATCATCCAACTATAGGTTATGACAAACTGCCTCCGATATACCCGCGCTTTGGAATTGTACACTACGACAACATGGACGGTACTGGAATACATCAAACATGTGATTAATGATATTTTGACCAATTGGACCCAGGATGGTAGGCTAAATGAGATCGTAAATGAAAAAATGAAAACACCGTAAATATCGTAAGGAAAGTAAAAAATCCTACCTATAACCTGGCCACGATAGCACCACTTTTTAATCACTCCAATAGCAAATTAGTGAAGTCAACTACAAAAGAATATTATTTTTGAATCGGGATGAGGATTCCCTGTTAGGGCCAGGTTTAAAAAATATACATTTATAACAATAAAATATCGTGGGGTTTTGATATTAAATTGTTAAAATACCGACGTTATTCAAGTTGAGTAAATCTATAAAATTTCAGATGTCGACCGATATGTTGGAACGTCTTGAGAAGCGGGGCTGAGGTGGAAGAAACGGAGTTCTGAGTGGAAAAAGGACCACGGGAGTTGATCCTGATTGCTCTGTTTAGCATTGTAATCGCCGATGAAGAGCAATCTTGGCTCAAGGGATCAAAAGAACTCTTGGGATTGGGCGGAATGTATCGCTTTATTGGGTGGCCGGTGAATTGAGCCAATGGGAATCGGCGCAGACCGAAAGGTATACTTTGTAGAAAATCACTGACATTTATTGGAACGAGAAGCTGTTATGGATTAGTCCAACGTTCTAATTGTTTTCTTTTTCAAATACTTTTTATACAGCAGATTTTCAGTTAAATATTTTTTGTAGTTTACGAGTCTTACGTTGACATAAAATATTAAAAATAATTTATTGCAGTTAATTATTCATGAAAATATTTTTTTTACACATTTACCTCAATTTTAACCAAAAGTACTTTAGCGCTCAATGTTATGTGGTAAATTTTAGAATTTTTTCTTGTGTTATAAAATTTAATATATTAATTTATTAAGGTTTTTAGTTGAGATGTAAAAAGTCAATGGCACGAGCGGGATTCGAACCCACGACCTTCGGCTAGATACGCCGCTGCTCTACCACTTAAGCTATCGTGTCCTCGATCCATTCGGGCATCAACTTCTTATCCCAACCCCATCTTATGAGCTTTCCCTCCTTTTGTCATTTTTCAATGGCGTATCTAACCGAAGATCGTGGGTTCGAAACCCGCTCGTGCCACTGACTTTTTTCATCTCAACTAAAAACCTTAATTAATTGTCACGTATTAATTGGTCAAGTTGACCACGAAAGTAGTGAATTAAATTTATTGATATTTTGCTTTGTTTTTATGTTCTATGCATATTAACCATGTGAGAGACAAGTAATACGTATTCATTTTGGGGGAAAGAGTGCCTTGAAAAAAAGGCTAGAATTGAACGGGAATTGAACCACCGACCGTGAGGTCGACAAGCCGATAGTTTCTCGTTAACCTTTCGGCTCCTGCCGTACATTCATAAATGAGAACCTCTTGACATGTATAAGCTCAGGGATCTTTTATAGTCCACCCATTTAATTCGGAAACAATTAAATTTAGCAAAAATTAGTCATGTACAAACCTCAATTTCATTTTGGCTAGGGATTAAATGGTGTAAACAGATTTAATATAACTTTCTCATCTAGCTGGCTAATGGCAATAACATTGTTATTTTCAAATAAAAAACTCACATTTTTATTGAACAATTCTAAAGTTTATCTTATGACACTTTATTGAGGAGAAATTTTTTGATAGGATCGACCATTTATGAGTTTTGCCCGATGGAAGACGCCTTAGGGGGTATGCTTTTTGTAACAGATGGCCTACCCCCTTCATTTCGAAAACGATTAACTTTAGCAAAAAATGATCTTCCAAAAACCCCAAGTTAATTTTGTCTAGTAGTCGCGTGGTATTAATAGCTTTTATCACAACTTTCTCATCTATGGGGGAAATGACACGAACTTCGTTTTTTTAAAATGAAAATCCCTTATTTTTTACTGTACAATTCGATTCTAGAACTTTATTTTAGTTTATGCCCCTTTACTGAAAGGAAAATTGTTGTTGCTCCGAATACACTTTTTGTAACACTTGGAGTATCCACCCCCAAGCATTAGCAGGTTAATTATATAGGATAGGAATCTTCTCAAAATAAGAAAGGTATCTTGGAGTTGTTTGGAAAAATAAAGAACTCTTTAAAAAAAAAGGTTTTTTAATCAACATTGAATCGATTTTATTTCTAAAATGACTCAGCTGTATTATGTATTGTTGCAGATTTGATCATTTCTTAAAATTTATTTATTTATATCATAAATGCTTAAATACGCACCCGGCGAAAAAATGTACAGTATACAACCCCTCTGTTTTAAATCTGAAACGGCCATGGTCATTTTGTTCATCCAGAAACGTCTAGCGGCCATACCTCAAAAACGGTGGACTCTGTCAAAATTGTCCTTTCGGTAAAACTTGCACAAAATAAGCTCTAAACTCGAATTCTACAATAAAAATATGGAACTTTTATTTAAAAACAAAGTTAGTGTCATTTCCCAGCTAGATAAGTCAGTTATTTTAAAACTGTTACCACCACGAGATCCTTAATAAATTTAACTTCCGGTTTGTATAAGACCATTGTTTCTTAAAGTTAATGTATTTAAATGAGTGGATTGTAGAAGATAATACACTCTATATGTATAATATATATATATATATAATTTTTTGTATAAACCAAGTAAAAAATGGTAAACTTTGTATATTTACGGGAGAAAAAGAATGACTAATGGTTAGTTTGATTGACCTGTTACTAAATTACACTGTTAAAAACAATAAATTTTTTACGTAAATTAAACTTTTTATTTATGATCTTGGTTTAGATGAAAAAGTAAACGGTGTGTGCGGGATTCGAACCAATGACCTTCGTCTTGATACGCCGCTGCTCTAACCAAGTGACCTATATTCGATCCGCCCGACCCCCAAATCGTCATTTCATCTTCCAAACTATCCTTTTCAATTTTTCCTTCTTTTTTCTCATATTTTAAAGGTGGTGTAATCAGGATGAGTTGGTATTTGTTTCACTACGATGATCTCTATTTTTAAATTTTATTTGGACGCGAGGTGTAAAAAATGAATTTAATTAAAGCAACGTGTTTTGATAGGGTTTTGAAAAAAGGTCGTTTTTAAGTGACAAATGCACGACATGACGGACTGGGTATGGTTCGGATGAACTCATAATATTCGCTTTAAAGTACGACCGGATCTAAAATATGTATCCATCGAATCTGCCCTTTAAAAAAAAAAATCGTTTTCAAGTGGTCGAAAAAAATATACAACTCCGTTTGTTGAATCGAATGAATTAATTGTTTCCGAATGGCTTGACTTTAGACGCCATAGTCATTCATCATGAATTTTTGTCGGCGTTAAATTTCTTCAAGACAGATTTGATCATCATTGAGGTCTGGGCAGCTTTGTAGGTTTGGATATATTACAGAAATGCCTGCAGCAGCAATTCTCTCCAATGGCGGTTTGTACATGATGGGCGAACGATTTTGACATTTCTTGAAAATGTTCCATACAATATTGAGTAGGGAATAAGAATGTTGTTTTCAATATATCCCGTTTGAGACATCACCCTTTTAGCATTGAAAGCATCAGACGATCAAATGGCGACAAAAATGCCGGGAGATAAACCGGATTGGGTTTGCCCGTTGTATTAATGATCATCCACGATTCAGTTCGAGTAATGTTGGTTAATACCAGCTATGAAACTGTTTTTCACCATTTGTATAAATTCACGGTTGTCTGCGGGTCATCAGCGGTAGAGGGGCCAGTTTTACAATGCTACCTGCAGAGTCTACTTCGTTCAGCATTGGACATGGACAATTTAACGTATGGGTTTTGTCTGGGCTGAGGGTGCTTTATTAATTTTCTAAGGTTTTTTTTAAAGGTTACTGTCTTTTTTTATACTTATTTAATAATTAGTACTCAAGCTGATCGATGGGTATTGTTTACAGACTCATAGCGCTGCCACAGCATAGTCGTGAATTACACGGAATAGAAAGCGGTCAGAAGCGCCCGTTTTGGCGAATAAGAGCTGTCTGCCTTCATCGTCAACCCCCATCCGACGAAAAAAGAAGGTCGTATCAGCTAGTTGATTATAAGGGACAAAAAATGACGTGAAACTTCTGCATCTGAAATTCATCGCAAGACGATATCGAGCGTTAAAGCAGAACTTTCTGTTCTGGTACCCATGTGTTTCGGTCTGTTCATACAGGCGTGAAAAGATAGAAAACCAAAATTTCATGTTGTGTAATCATCGTTGTGCCAAATGGATACCAAGAACTGGAGGAGATCCCTCCTGAGCACGGCAGCTGCACAGCTTATTACATTTTATTCCCGGATCTTTTTTTTGGGGGGGGGGGCTCGCAACACAAGTGTGAATTTGAGCCCCCGGTGTGCCGATATTCTTCCATCGAAGAAACACATTTTGGAACGGGGTTGGAACCAAATTCAGGGTGGCTGAGATCTGAACCCGCTTCTTACATTGATGAGTGGCGTGTGGTTTTATTTTCAATTGCAGCAGAAAATGTCCAGAGGGGACGGTGGGGATCGAATCCAAGAATGGAGGATCTACTACCCGAGGGGACGCCTTAAAGACTCGGCTAAAAAAATCAGTTTTTCTCTTTCGATATATTTGCCATATTGATAGCATCTCATTTTGTGTTTTTTAAATATTTTTGTGGATGTTAAACATAACCAATTTTCATGGTGGCATCTTTTACCTTTAGTACAGTCATAGACGCAGCGCAGGACTTCATTGTTCATGGCATCTCAAAAGCTGTCATTAGATTCCTAACCTTTACCAGGCATTGAGTTCTTGTTGAAAGATTTCCTTGTCAGCGGATGCCCTAACACAGATGTCATACAATGTGAAGATGTCATATTCTACTCATGGCATCATATAAATTTTCTTCCGCAAGTCATTGTAAAATTTGTTTAACATCATGATTGTTTTTTTGTTTTTTCCACTTGCAATACTGTTATGTACATTTCATTACTTGTGCTAACATTAAAACTCCTTATTTTTGACAAATTATTTATCATTTTAAACAATATTTGATTTATCTACAATGATACATTTTTTATTCAAATTTTGCTGAAAAGCTTAAGTGTATTTTTTTTCCGTTTTTGTCAAATCGTTTAGTTTTGACGACCATCCATGCCATCAATCACCGCCAAAGTTATAAAAGGCAAACAAAAGGATGCCGAATTAATTAATTTTTTTGTTTTATTTTAAGTCGGATGATAAAAATCCTAGCTGGAAGACAGATTACAGGCAAGAGGTAAACATTTTGAAAATAAAAACAGCCGATTTGACCAGGCGGTAATTTTTCGCACTGCAATAATACGTTTCCGTATAACAGGTTTTAGTTTAAATACCTTACTCACCAAAAATGCATTGTCGAAATTTTTTCAAACTCAACATGGGCCAAAGCCCGCGCCGGTGACCCTTATGCAGAGAAAGGTTGCTCCATACAGAGAGCCTACAGGCATGCCGCCGGATTTAAGAACAGTCCTCGAGCACGGCATCGAGTTTCCGAGTCCCCTGTTCCGCTTTATAGGGGAAATTGGTTTTTTTATTGTATATAGTATCTGTTATGTGTCTTTGTGTTTTGTCTGTGTGCAAGTATTTATTGGTGTGAATGGCGAGGGGTGAGGCTGAATAGAACGTCATCATGGCCCCTCGAACGATGAAAGCGAGTGAGTGTGCGGGGTCGATGGCGGAATATTAATAAAAGTACCTCATCGACCCCAATCTAGTTTAGTTTAATTGTAGGTCGGTGGTAGGTTGGAGTACTTGATATTCCTCCACCGACTAAACGGAATGAGTGTAGTGTATGAATGTATTTAATTGTATGAACGTATTTATTTGTATGAATGATGTGTCTGAACGAGTATAGAATATAGGCTGAGTGTGGGGCTGAAATGACCAAGATGTCGGAAGCCCCAGCAAAAAAAAAAAAAAAAAACACACAAAAAAAAACTCAAAGAAGCAAACAGAAGAAACTGTAATCAAATCTACAGACACAGGTTTACTTAAAAATTATTGATGTGTTTTGTTCTCAACGTGTATAAATCATTAATATTAAAACTTTGGAAAAAATCAAATTATTTTTTATAAGCTCAAAATGATACTGGAATTATTAGGCTTCGGTGTGTTGATTAAATCAAGGTAACGATGAAACTGAAATATATTGTACGGAAAAGAAGTGCCTTTCGCGGAGATGGAATAAGTTTCTGCGTGCAATTTCACAACTTTAGCTGGAGTTATTTAAACTCGGATGAATAGAAAATAGAATTGGAATTCTATTTTGTTTCCAGGGAAGGTAAAGTGGTTGATAATATATTCGTATCATAAATAACCCGCACAGGTTTCCATTTTACAACGATTCAAAATACTTTCGAACACTTCTCTTTGAAGAAAAATTAAAATATTGAATATATTAAGTGAACATTAGAAAAATATCAAATTTAAACAGATTCAACGCTGTAAAATAATCACTTGAACTGTTCATATTTAAGCGTTAAACAAATGTTTTTTTAAGAGATGATGTTTGTTGATCGACCTGCAGATAATCTATTTGGAGTTGCCATCTTTATGGAGGTCATTAGAAAGGTGAAGAAAGGAAAAGACTTATTGACAAACTTATTAATAAATTCAAAATTAATATTAATAATTCAAGATGAATAGCCTTGATAGTCTCCCGTTGCAGAATGTTAAAGTGGAACCTATTACAATTCGATTGGCTTTAAGTCAGTAATTTCCATTCCTGCTGTGACTCAAAGAATTAAAAAGTTAATGGTTAATAAAATAAAAGAAAAAATTGCTTATAAATGCAAAAATAATTTATCTAGACTGCACACCGTAATGTCTAAAAAGCCCTTTCGCCCACGGACGGTTGTTTCTCGGCTGTTTATAGGGTGTCCCGTGGTGGGTGCGACGTTCAGTATGCGAGTCAGACTAAGCAGAAAATTGTTGTTAGAATGAACCAATATAGATTACATTGTATTCATAAAAAGTTCGCCATACTAATGCCACCAAAAAATGGCACTTTTTTAAGTTGACTTCCCAGAAATCTTAGGTCGAAGGGTCGGTCTTGAGCCCTCTCCTATTGGAAAAAGTACACGTCCATTTAAAAAACACAGCGCCTTCAATTTGCAAACTGACGGACTGGGTTCTATATCAACGTTTACGGGGTTGTTGGAAGCTTACAAAAAACGGAAAGAGGAGGCGACCGTAGCGCATACAATTGAAGGCACACACACTGACCTTCGCTAACCATAACAGTCCAATCTCAGGCGACGGTATTTGTCACCCCCTTCCCATTACTTCTTAATCCTGTCTACATAATCATTATAAATAGCTATAATTCTAGTCAAAATACTCTGTGATCATAAATCTTACCTATAAGAAATTGTTAGTCAGGACGAAATTACTGAACCACGATCATATGGATTTTTATTAGCGAGGTAATGTTAAATTTTATTATAAATTATTCTTGTCGTTAATTTAAATATTATATATAGATAATTATTTATATTTTTATATAGATGACTGTTTCACCATGTTAAATGTAATTTGCTGGCCATGTGCTTCGTAACCTTAAGCCCAAGTCGTTTTTGCAATAGTTTTTCCATGTTAATCGTTTTTCTGCACTCTTGGGAATGGCTTGATATTATTTTATTTATTATTTATTAATTGTTAATTGTGTATTATTTATTTTTATATATTTTTAATTTTTAATAAATAGGCCCTAACGATGGCAGTAGAAGCTGCCGAAAGCTTCGTGAACCGAACAATTTGGGGGCCGCGGTAGCCGAGTGGTTAGCGTGAGAGACTCTCGGCTAGTAGACCAGGGGTCGCGGGTTCGATTCCCGCCGTCGCCTCTGGCCCTTTTTCACGATACTCTTCCCCAAAAAAAGCGATACGCAATACGTAATTACAACAGCCTGCTGATAATATTGATAATGTATATATACATATATACACATATATACATATATATACATATACACACACATATATACATATATATACATATACACACACATATATACATATATATACACACATATATACATATATATACATATACACACACACATATATATATATATATATATATGTGTATATATATATATATATACATATACGTCTGTAGAGTTGCTGCTTCTGTCATCATAATAGATCCTGCAGACGCAGCAACTCTACAGAGGCTATATTAGACCCTCTCCCACCACTTGGACTTCGACTTAACTCGGTCTCAGACTCGGAGTTGAACCGTATCTTATTCACGACCTCGTCCTAATTCTTATTTTATAGATTATTCATTTTTATGTAAAGTTAATTGTAAACTTTAATTACATATAATAAATAATTTTTTTTAAAAAACGAGTGTCGTCGAGTCAAATTGATAACTTATATATATATATATATATATGTA
>CM077107.1:24266831-24284278 GCA_039619505.1 Cimex hemipterus
GAAAGAAACACTGGGGACTCATTATTATAATATTATTATTATTATTATTAGTATTAGTATTAGTATTAAATTTTGACCACCAAATAAAAAATAGAATTAAACTTTGAATACATTTTTTTAAAATAAATATTATTTCTTCCGTTTTTCTTTATAAAAATATATTTCCTTTTAAAAACTAAATTACAATTATTATTTCTGTTTTGACGTCAAAGTAATAAAAATTAAATCATTTGAATAGTGTGCACACCCAATATTTTTTTTTTTCACCAAAATAGCTGTTTACCCACGGAAACCAGAAAGGGAATTCCATTTGCACTTAAAAAAATATAACCCTTTCTTGACCCCTACTCCTTGCACTATTAGAGTGTGTGGAGGGGCATGGCGATTCATTTAAATCTGAATGTTACATATGTATGGTTTATTTTAACGGATATAAGTTTTCAACTCATTATAATTTTTATCTAAGGTGTAAGGTTGAGATGAAAAAGTTAGTGACACGAGCGGGAATCAAAGCGACGACCTTCGGGTATCCATGGGGTTAAAAATCTATTGGAATTTATTTATAAATCTTATTTTTTCGTCTAGCCAGTAGCTGTTTTTAGGAGGCAATTTTTCTAAACAAGAAGACGACCGATCCTTTGAGCGTGAGGCTTACGGTACAGAAAACATTTCACGGCGCTCTCTTATACACTTTTGCACGAACGGCCGGTCATTACGGTTTACCATATTCTTAGCGCCGTTAAAGTGTGAAACATTTCTCCTGTTTTTCATTGTTCGCTTCTGACCTTTTAAAAAAGGAAGTTGGAGATGAATGGAGGAAGAGAGTGAGTGAGAGAAAGAGAAAAAGTGAGAGAGAGAGAGAGAAAGAGAGAGTGAACATTGGGATAGAGTGAAAAACGAAATAAGTATTTATATATATTATATGAGCTAGAAGAAGAATACTAGAAATAAATAAGAGGGTGTGACAGAAAAAGAGAAAGTGTGTGAGAAACTTTATCATAACATTTTAAGTTATTGATGTTTTTTGTTTGATACCACAAATAAAAAATAATGAACTGTTATGATCTTGGTTCGAAAATAAATTAATCTGTAAATTATTGAAAATAATTGTTCTTTATAAATTATTGTCGTTAGGGTTCAGATACAAAAGAAATGTTTAGTGATGTCTCCCATACGGGAACGGTATAACAAGAGAAATGGTGTGC
Organism: Cimex hemipterus; assembly: GCA_039619505.1. NCBI lineage: Eukaryota > Metazoa > Arthropoda > Insecta > Hemiptera > Cimicidae > Cimex > Cimex hemipterus. The sequence goes on from CM077107.1 coordinate 24,268,037, forward strand.
GCAGTCTCATCCTTCGAATCCTATTGTTACAACCCACTGGAGTACCTCCACTTGGAGAATCGGCTGTCATATTTCCAAGGGAATTGACCTGAATGTTTTATTGACCGGACGGTGTATGTGAAAAGTACGATTGAAAGCATCAATAGAAGATGACACTGAAAGTGGGTGAGGGAAAGGGCTTTCCACAAGATCAAATATTTGTTTAGCGACCCCGGCCCCGTGGCCGAGTCGACAACATGAAAATACAAACATGGCCGTCCTCTTTTCCTATTCTACAGAATAAATAAAACTTGTGTAAATAAATTTCGGAATTAATTAGAAAATGTACGTGCGTTTCGGGCGTGTGGCTCTCTCACGGCTGATCTTATCCATTTAATTACTCTAGGACATTCCCAGATGGAAAGAGGGGACACTAATTGGCAAATAGAGTAAATTCGAGATTGTGAGTCCTTCTTTTGCAACCACGATCATGATAATTTCACGTTAAAACATATGTACAAAGGATTTACAAAATCAACACAAAAGTTGTTTTTTACGATTAAAAAAATATATGGACTCAACGTATTTAATTGTCAAATAATTTTATTTACAATTTACAATCAAAGTAATTCTAATTAAACAATATAAGCCGTATTATATATACTATTTTATGTTTAAAAAAATCCTAAATTATGAAATAAATCAACGCTTTTATTTAATATTGACATTCACATAATTCACAACAATTTTTTTTATTAGTTGCATCAAATCAAATGCCTCTACTGTCTTCCCTCGTCGAGCTACTGCCATTTTTCATTAATATTAAAATAATACAATATTTTTTTGTTCCAAAGTGTTTTCAATAGAATCAAAGAAAGAACATTGGAACCGATCCTTATGTAACGAGACATTGTTAAATTTGATTTGACTGAGTTGCCCTATTCTTTTCCCCTGTAAGGCAATAGTAACAAAAAGAAAGACCTCTTCAGCCCGACAAAATCCACGACGAGATATCTCTTCGTACAGCGGCATTGTCGAACGGAAACCATTGTTCATCGTCTGACACTGATCCTTATATGAAACGTCGTCCCTCTCCGCAATTTGCAAATCGATGTAAATTTAGATTTTATACCATTCTAAGGTATTATCACGGCATGAGTCAATCTGAAAAATAAAAAGAGAAAATTACAAACATTTCACGATTAGATAATCAAGTTAACGTTCATTGAATGCAATTACATCATTACAACAAAATGTATAGGAAAATATTAATAACGAATAACAGGAAATAACGTTTTCTTTGAAAAAAACCACCGATGAATATTTTTCGTGAAAAGTAAAAATTGACTAAAATAAGTCAAGCCAAGTTGTCTGAGCGTCTGAATCGTATTTTCCATGCTAGCGGTTCTACGTTCGAATCCCTGATAGCCCATGGCTTTTTAATCGATCGAAATATATTACAAAGTGAGTCAGCACAATCTATAACCAAGTTTGATCGTTTAAGCTCTCATGTATGACAGGAATTACTTTTTACTTAAACATAAATTTGGTATGTACACGATTTAATTCATTGCTGTATTTTTTCAGGTAAGGAAAGGTCAATAGAATACAATATGCTTAGCATCTTGAAAGTGAGTTTTTATTTTTATTTTTTATTTTTTTAACTAATAATATTTTATATGTGTCATTCTCTAACCGTTGTTGACATAGAGTTACAGCATAAACAGAACTGATAAGAATAAAAACTAAATTTATTTTTACGCCTTCATAAAAATAAGAACAATTACCGTATGTTAATCACTATTTTCGTGGTCCGCTCGACCAATTAATATATCACAATTAATTACGGTTTTTAGTTGAGGGGAAAAAAGTTAATGTCACGAGAGGGATTCGAACCCAAGACCTTCGGCTAGATGCGCCGCTACTCTACCACCTGAGCTATCGTGACCTCGATCCACTCCCCACCACAACCAATTGTCAATTATCGTCGAGAATCCAAACAGATTACACGACATTTGAAATATGGTAAAAGGAGGGAAAACTCGTAAGGTGAGGTTGAGCGGCGTATCTAGCTGAAGGTCGTGAGTTCGAATCCCTCTCGTGGCATTAACTTCTTTTCGTCTCAACTAAAAACCGTAATTAATTGTGGTGAATTACCATATTTTTTACGAATATCGCGAAGGAGACCATTAAAAACAAATCTTAAAAATTATCTTCAACCTTTTCGCCTGTGAATGGCTTCATCAATACTGAAGTCAATAAATTAAACAAAAAGATCAAAACTTTTTAACGTTTCGTACGCTACTAGTACGTGTTTCACCTCCAAGTCAAAATCTTGATGACAATTTTTATTCTTTACTTTGCTGGTTTCCTTCCCGAAAAAGTATAATTTTGTCGGAATTTATTCACCCGTAAAATGTTCGCATAAGCAAATACAAGATGATTACAGAATACATGTAGTTTAACATCATCACAAATAAGAATATCAATATCTCGGCATCAGCACTTCTAAAAATGAGATGACACCGCTTTGACCATAAATAACAACGAGATGACACGAAAAACCACAAATACTCCACGCGGTCTAGGCATCGAGTCTAAACTCAAAATATGACGACATTAATGATAAAGAATGACGATAAGTCTGTATGACAACTACGATCTACAAGAACAACAACCATTAAAAAGATAACCATTTAGTTACTCGAAGAATAAAAAAAAAGTAAACTGTAAACACACCAACAGCCAAAAGTTAACTATCAACTGACACAGAAATACGATGACACCAGCACTTCAGAAAATATTGTACGAAACTTAAAAAGTGTTTAGACAAAAATAGCAATGATATGAAAGTCGGCCGATAAAGATAAAAACAACTATATATCTCTTGTTAAAGCAGTAACGGTAGCAAAAACATCTTTCATATAGACAAAACTTATGTTAAGTTATAAATACATTTTGTTTACATAACAAAGGTAGTCGTTTTATGGTTTTTTAATCTAGCATTTAGGCATTTTGGTTTGGGTGAATAATGAATTTCTCAGCCGTTGAAATAAGGTTTCTTTAAACATAATACCCATCTGGAACAGCCGAATAATTTTATTTTATAAAATAATAAGTTTCTATACGACGATGCATTGATGAAATGTTATGGTACTAAAAGCAAAGTGTATATTGCTTCGGATCCGGAAGTGAAAAGTTGGCTGTCATTGTTCTCGTCGCCAACTGTTATACAGAATCCAATTCCCAACTGCTACTTAGTACAAATCTTTCTTTCCCTCCCTCCACTTTCTTCAACTTTGACATTTAAAAATGTTAAAATAAGAATTTTTTCTTTAAGCGTAGGCAAATCAAACTTATGTGATTGGAAAAAAGGACGAAATGTTTTGATTAAATCTTCGCGTGTTGTGATTATGCCAAGGAATTACGATGGACAGTAGGTCCGTAGCATTTTTCAATAATTAGATTTTCTCCCTTTTACGTTTTGAAGCAATTTTTATTTAATAATTATTTTTTTACACATTCTGATGTATTAGCGAAGGTTGTATATGTCAGTTACATTCGAGATTTCGTTAATTTACCAGGATTTTCCTTATGAAAAACGAGGAAAAAATTGTGCATCCTTATAATTTCATGTTAATAGACACAAAAGAAAACTTCAGACTAGACAATAAAAAAATTATTATTGCACGCTGGTAAAACTTCAGATAAAACGTGTTATGATTGGTTCACAGGTGGAAATTTGAACTATGTTTAAAAATAACCCGTACACAATTATTGGCAAGAAACTTTCGAAGGTTTTCAGTTCAACATGCTGAATTTGTTTATCGTAAAAGTTGTTTACATGTTTATTAAGAATAAGTTACTTCTTTCTTCAAAAAATACAACGTAAACAACAAAATTTCACAAATTTTGATTAATGAAAATATTTTGTTACTATGTGCAGAAAATTAATTAAGGTTTATAGTTGACATGAAATGTCAGTGTCACGAGCGGGATTCGAACCGAAGCCCTTCGGCTTTATACTTACTGATCTCGGTCGACTCACTGACTTTTTTATCTCATCAAGCGGATCACGAACGAGTTAAAATGAAGTATACTTTCACTAAATCCATTTCATTTGTCGCCGAGAATCAAGTAGATTACACGGCATTTGACAAATGGCAAAAAGTAGCGAAAACTCGTAAGGTGAGGTTGAGATGGAGAGTTAGTGCCCAAGTGGATCGAAGTCACGATTGCTCAAACGGTAGAATAGCCGCGTATTAAGCCGAAGGTCATAGGTTCGAATCCCGCTCGTTACACTGTCTTTTTTATCTCAACTAAAAACTTTACTAATTGAATGATGATAAAAGGTCAAGCGGACCATGAAAACTAGTGGATTTAATGTTCAGAGAGTTTAATCTTTAACAACTTCAAAAGCCTTATCGCATCGGTAGAAAGTAATTTTGCGATTTTACTTGGATTGAATAGAGCTTTATTGTGAGCTTTTCGATCCGACAAAACCATTAATTTCAGTGTGTACAGTATTAGAGCGATTAAAGTCAGTAATTGACCAGAAACGACTAGCATATGCTAATCGCAGGGGATTATTTTCCGTGAGCATAACGCTCCCCGCTAAATTGATGTAACTTGGCTGGTACGTGGTACGCACCACATTTGCCAGGCATTTCATAGATATTTATTCATTCCAAGCTGTCAAAAATTTAATGTGAAAAGTTTTACTCCATTCGAGGGCTCTTGAAAACACTTCACGATAACTCTAAAATTTAAAAAGCTCTGAAAGGAGTGATTTATTAACTTCAGTAGTGAGTTGTGAAGAGTATTAACACGGGTATTCGTATCTGGGTCTCGAGGTGTTTTTAGAATCGGTGATTCGCTTGTCTAGTTACAGACCGAGGTAGTGCTCGAGGTTTCCGGTAGAACCTGGGTGAGGTTATAATAAATATTTCTTTCCGGTTTGAGGTAACCCTCATTTGGATACCGGCACATAAAGAACACCATGGCAATGAAAAGGAGGATGGCCTAGCCAAAGAAGATTCTAATACTGCGTTTGTCGGGCCACAACCGATATTACCTCACTCTATGAGCAGAGCGAAAAAGAGTATTAATAACTGGGGAATCAAACAATTCCATAGGGAGTGGAATTTATCCCCCGGGCACAGGCAATCGAAAGAGTTTGTCAATGCGATCAAACCAGCAGAATCGAAACGGCTATTTTACCCCTGAAGGGTATTACAAGGCCGATAGGTATTCTGACTCCCAACTGAGAAGACACTTCTCCGTAATAACTGTCCTACCAGATCCCTTTTGTCGTTTTTGCAAAATAAAAGGAGAAACGGCAAGGCACTAACTCGGAAAGTATGATAGGTCTAGATTTGATCTTATTTAGGGAGAGGACATCACCAAATCACTCCCCGAGATTAAATGATCCAAAATCTTGGGGCTTGTGAACAAGTCCAAGAGATTTACGCAGCACACGAGAGCCGACCAAGTTCCGGCCCTTTTATAAATGGGGGCACGAGTCTACCGAAGCATTTAATCCCTATTATATATATATATATATATATAAAGTTAATTGTTAGTACTTCTGATTTTGAGTACAATTCTTATTTTTTGAACCTTTCTACAAACGAATATATATATATATATATATATTGTATATAAGGTTGGGATTTAGAGTGCATTTTCATCAGCATATGTTCGAATAGACAAGATGTGAACGGATATCAGCAGCTTATGCCGTATACACGAATGGGCCAAAGACGCTACCCTGAGTGATTCCGGCGTCCGCCTTGTACAAATGAGATTGTCATATCCGGTCCATACTCTTAAGTATCCCAAGTAGCGCTTAAATATGAGTAGGTGTGCACAGAGGAACCAAAGGAAAGATGCTTCCAGCAGCTCTACCACCTGGTGTAGATAATATCAACACAAAAGGCAAAGTGAATTGATTCTCCTAAGAATAAAAATAAAACTATAAATAATAAAATTCAGTGAGCTAAATTACCACCTACGACCTGCCTTACGAAGCATAAATAAGAAATGAAAAATGTAGCATCAAATATGTATAAGTATAAAATAGACGTATTTACGAATAACTGATCTAAAATGAAATTTCACAGTTTGTTTTAATCTTTTCGTATGTTTTATTGAATTATAGAATATATAGAATATTAGATTTTTTACGGGGGTTCGCACAAGCAACCCTCGGGGTGTCCGAGTTTTTGAAAACCACTATTTCTAATTATGTCGGGTTCGAATAGATGACCGCTGGATTCGAACCCGGTACCTTTACCTTACAGTGATGAGCCCCGTAACTACACCTAAACCGTTGGGGCCACCGAAACTCCCTTTATTAGGTCTCTCTTGAAAATTACATCTATACAGGCCGAAAAGAATCAACGTAAAAAAATGTATCGAGTTGTTTTTATAATTTCCGAAAACAAGTCTGCAAGAAGTGCCGTTTACGAGAGAAGACCAATTTTGCATTATCTCGGAGCGTGACAAGAAATAAAGCGCAAGTTATTAATATTTTAAAAAAAAGTTATTATCATCACTAACGAGAATAAAAGCACTCTGCAAAACTCTACGATTCTTGGCCAGACAATAACTTCACGGTGCATTTAATAAGATTGATATCACGGTTGGCAGCGGTGGATAAACTTTCTTAGCCGACGTCAAAAGCATAAAAGAACTGGGAAAAACTCAAATTTTACACTCAATTAAATGCAATTAATTTTAGAGAGGTTTTTTCATGGAGAACGTTCTACCAAAAGGGCTTTTTTTGCAATGTCAATTAGCGGAAAGTTTGTGTTTTCTTTCTTTCAAAGAAATTCTGTTTATTTGACTTTTTTTTAAATGTTGTGGGCGTTTGTTTTTCAGCAGAGACATGACATAAATTTCACCGCACACTTATTTTTATTTTTACACTATAAAAGATTATGAAATAATTCATGAGTTTTTATTGATTCTATATCAAGAATATTTTGGGCGTACAGTTTTATTATTTATTTTTATGCTAGAATTATGAATTATTCATAACAGTAAATTTCAAAATTAATCTTTGTTTATATATTTTATCAACGGTCAAGATTATTTACTGTCTTTTGTTTCTCATGCAAAAAATCACTCATTTTAATAAATGAGGGAGTGAGAGTGGCCAAAGTCTCTCAGAAAGCATATATCTCCAGCTGGATTTAAGTTTTTTTTCCCACCCACTTCCCCTAAAAGTCTCCTGCTCGGGAGGACAAGCTGTGAAGGAAAAACAACAACTATTCAGGAGGTCCCAAACTCTGCCGGCTAACTGTTCCAACTTCGCCCTTTCGCATTTCCCTAACGATAATGCTCGTATTTGTCCCGGAACGATTCAAGTTTGGAAGCAACAAAGTCCCGTGTTGCAATCCAGGCGCCTTAATTCCGTTTGATTTGCCTCAGACGTTGGAAATTTAAAAAAAGTTCAATTTTATTTTCCCATTTTTTTTGCCGTGATTATAGTGTCTAGGATAAAGACATTTTGATACTCGTGGAAACGGAACGTCGGGAGACGAATATTGAGCGAAGGATGGGATTTACTGCCACCGCCCTGGGCGATAGCTCACTCAAGGAGTATTACCACCTGACACTTTTATCAATCAAAAATAGCCCGAGGCTTAGTCCTCAGGGCCATGGGAACGACAGCAGCAACTTAAAGAGTTATATCCACTTTATTTTCACTGCAGTGTTTTAATCGTTGGATTCCTAAATCGCAATATTTATTAAAAGATTTATTTAAAAAGTTCTAAATCGACACTTGATCATTGGTTGGTATTGTTAAATATTTAAAGACAAGGTGAACACCACGGCTGCATATTTCAAATCTGTAACCGACGATCCAACCAAGGTGCTAAATACTCCAGGCATGTACATGAGACATTTGCCAAGTATGCTAGTGAAACACATGTGACCTCGACAGACTATAAGTCGCACACACATGAGTACTGCAAGTAATCAAATCAAGACAAAACAGAACAGCTCCAGGCCTGGATGGAATCTATAACCGTATCCTAAAAAATCTCCCGATAAAACCCACAATAATGCTAATGCACCTGTTCAACAGAACACCACTTCCCAAAGAAATACAAGGTTGCCAAGCTAATATTTATTAAAAAGTCTAGACAAACCTCATAGGCTTACTAAGGTCAGTCCGTAAAAGTTTTGAACTGTTCATATTTATCGCATTGAAGAATCACATCATCCACAATTATTTATATATATATATATATATATATATATATATTAAGGATTTGGTTGAGATAAAACAATTCAGTGTCACCAGCGGGAAGCGAATATATATTATTGTAAAATATATGTTATTAATTCCATGATATTTGGTGGTCCAAATTACTTCTTTCAATTAATTAATCTTTTTATGTTAAGTGTTTAATTGGGATAAAAGTCAATGACACAAGCGGGATTCGAACCCACGACCTTCGGTTAAATCCGCCGCTGCTCTACCAATTGAGTTATCGTGACCTCGATACACTCGGACACAAACTTCCCACCTCAACCCCATTTTGAATTTTTTCTCCTTTTCGCCATTTTTCGAATGTCGTGTAAGCGATTTGATTCTCGTCGATAAATGAAATGGCCAAGGAGGGCTTTAGTGAAGTATACTTCCTTTTAACTCATCAAATTCAGTAGTGTAGAGGCACTCTCAACACGACATGGCACAATTACACAGACGACAAACACTTTGAGCCCTGAAGATGATCTCAATAAAAGATCGAAACGTTGGCACGATAAAGAAAATGTTTTTCTGATACCTACATCACACCAGACCGCATTTCACGATATCTGAACAAATTCAATAGTTTTCGTAGTCCGCTTGACCAAATAAATTATTTTTAATTAATCAATCTTTAATTAAGGTTCTGTGTCACAAAAGGGATGAAAAATGGCAAAAAGGAGGGAAATTTCAAAAAGGTGGGATTGAACTGACAAGTTAATTTCGATAGTTCAAGTGGTACGCAGCTGTGTATTTAGTCGAAGGTCTTAAGTTCGAATCCCGCTTGTTACACTGACTTCTTATCTCAACCAAAAAAATCAGTTCAATCCCACCTTTTTGAAATTTCCCTCCTTTTTGCCATTTTTCATCCCTTTTGTGACACTGACTTTTTATCCCAACCAAAATCTTAATTAAAGATTAACTAATAAAAAATAATTTATTTGGTCAAGCTGACCACGAAACATAACAAATGTAACAAAGAAGTTAAGTTCGATAGTTCAAGTGGCAGGCAGCTGTGTATTTAGTCGAAGGTCTCAGGTTCGAATCCCGCTTGTTACATTGAGTTTTTATCCCATCCAAAATCTTAATTAAAGATTAATTAATAAAAAATAATTTATTGGTCAAGCTGACCACGAAATCTAAAAAATTATATACATTGTTTATACATAAATTATAACATGTACATATAAGTTACTTAAACTTTGTTATCTTTCAAAATGGTGATTCACACTCAAAGTAGTCTTAAATTTTTCAGTTTATTTGAAATCATTACCATGAGTAAAAAGTGACAGAGGGTTTTTTTTATCATCAGTTTTCACCGCGAACGCAGTTATAGGAAAAACAAGGCAAAATGATTGCATTGTTAGGGTTGTAGAAGGTTATAATGCCCAGTGCCTTTCGCACTTTATCACAAATACAATAAAAAAGAGTCAGGTTGCAATCTGTATGTATATAAATATTTAGTCAACTATACATCATTTTCCAGTTTTGTTACATCTTGCTTAATTGAAGGTAATTGTGCAGAAAATGAAGCAATTTTACCAGGTAAGACATTTTGGAAAATTGCTTGTCTGATGGGTGACAGGACATGGGATCAAATGTTCATTATTGGAATTTAAGTGTGGAATCGGCATTATTTTTGGACTAAGGAATAAGTGACTTTTCTTCTATTCGTTCTGACAAGCGATTTACGGGCCTATCTCTTTACCCTCGTCCATGTCCATCTGTCTATCAACTGGTTATTATAAGAACGAAAAGAAAAGCGATCAGAGCGTAAGTCTAATATATATATTTCTCTCCGATACGTTTTTTTTCTTTTACTGGGACATTTTATTGAATTTATTGATTTTGTTTCTCTTTTAACTTTTTTTGTTTGTGCAATAGTTTATGAGTATGAAAAACTGGTTTCTATTCATTTTTTTTTTCAATTTAGTAACAAGTTGTCTTGGTGGCAAGACCACTGTTTTAAAATTCAGCATTGGTGTATTTTTTATTTTAAAAAAGTGTCATAGGAAGGTGCGAAATGGAAAGTTGACGTACTTTCCCCTTTCGTAATTAAACTTCCTGCTAATAAAAGTTTTATTTACATTTTCTTCTTCCCGCTGGAAATAAGATGAACTTTTTTTTATATTAGCTTTCTGGCCGTGACATTCCAATCTTATCTTATATTCAGAAAGTTTATGAAATAAGTTATAAATTTAATTTTAAAACAAATTTTCTATAAGGAAAATTAATTAGTGTAAACTTTACAGTACCCAGTTTGAAAATATAATTATTTGGTAAACCAGAAAAATTTCTTTTTCTACAAATCGATATTTTGGATATTAAATTCACAAATTTAGTAGTCTGTTTGATATACTGATATATTGCAGTTAATTAAGGTTTTTAGTTGAGATGAAAAAAAAGAAAGAAATATGGCAAAAAGGAGGGAAAACTCATAAGGTGAGGTTGAGATAGGAAGTTGAAGTCCGGGCGGGAGTTGAACCCAGAACCACTTAAGCTACTGTGACTTCAATCCGCTCGGACACCATCTACCCATCTCGAGCAATATCTTGCATAAAGATTAATTAATTGAAACATGTTATTTGGTCAATCGGACCACGAAATCTAATGGATTTAATAAGTCAGATGGACTATACCTTTACTAAATCCGTGGCCATTTCATTTATCGACAAGAATCCATTCGATTACACGACACTTGAAAAATGGCTAAATAGGAGGGAAAATTAGAAAAGTGAGGTTGTGATGGAGAGTTAGTGACCGAGTAGATCGAGCTAGAGCAGCGGCGTATCAAGCCGAAGGTTGTAGGTTCGAATCCCGTTCGTGCTATTAACTTTTTAACTCAACCAATACCTTACATAAAAATTAGTAATAAGATTAGAGTGAGATTGCAGATTAATGCGGATAACTTTGTGATTCGTTCTCGCGACCTCTTCAATAAGGAAAATATATTTTGAATTATTTATTTATTCACTCATTATGTTTATTCGTTACCGGTTGTTATGGTTAGTGAGATTGGAAACAAAGAATGGACCGTTGACAAAGGATCTAAGGATTCGTGATTATACGATCTAAGGATCGGTCGGATTCGGAGGAGATTTGAATAGATTTGTTTGAACCCTATTGTTCTACTCCGTATGTCCAAATCGGTTTCAGTATTGATTTCAAAGATTAGATTTATATTTCTTGTAGATTTTTAGGTTATCAATATCATCGGTTTTAGAACATTTATAGGGATTTCAGGTTATTCGTTTGTCTAGATTCAGGCAGGGAAACGCGTGACGTTTTCCGTAGAAAAGGGATGAGGTTATAATAGAGATGTCGATGTATTAGGCCGTGTATATACTTCGCCCTTTAAGATCGGTTGTGTCCGCCGTTCTGTGCTTCCAGCACACCGGTAAGTGCTGTTTCATCAATGAATTTTATCAAAAGGCACGGTTTCAGAAGCTAAAATTCTTCTATGATCACATTGTACATACCAAACATATCCTCCTGCGAGTAAGTGTAACGACACATTTTGTTAATAGTTATGTTGGTATTTCCTCTGCCCATTTGTAGAATCCCCAATCGACATGTTGGGTTATGGTATTCTTCGTTTGCGGTGTCGTGAGAACTATCCTGTTAGGATTCGCAGTTTTTTCCTTCTTCCTTTGATACATTCTTCTACTGTTCTTGTTTTTGTACCCTATACTCAAGTTGAATTGAGTATAGCTCTCGATTGCAGAAACATCACATTGGAAGATACTGGTGAATTTTCCCACGGATTCTGAGTATTTCATTCCACGATACAATGTTCTGTTCTAGATCCATCTGTGTGCCAGCATGCCTTCCTAAAGGAGGTGTTTTCTTCTAGTTCCTATTCTTTTTTAGTACCTAAGTTTATTTGGAAATTTTGATTAAATTCAAACATCGTGTTCATGTCCTCTCTTGGAGCCATGGGTACGGTCATTCATTATGCTGTTTCTATCGCTACATTTTAGTTCTATTCTTGTCGGAGGTTTCACTTTAACAGTATAATTAATAGTTTTCAGTGCTGGTTTCATTATCATGAGTAGGGGGATTAATGCTACCGTCTTTTCTATACCAACTGTGGGTCATGTTCTCATTCCTCCTGTTGTACATATATACGCAAGTCTCTGTATTCTTCTAAGTTCTTTTCTTTTTGTTATTCGTTCTGCTTTATCGGTCCAGGCTGTATGTAATAATAGGTCTGACCGTCATAGTGTACATCCAAAGCAGGATTTTCCGATCTAGTTTTCCCCGCTATTCTTCTGCTCAAACCTCGTGTTGCCTTCATGATGGTGGATGCGATATGTTCCTTAAATGTCAGTGCTTTATCTAGTTTCACGGCCAGATGGTTGAGGTTATAATAAATTGGATGTAGATTTGTGGGTTCAGTATAATTCTTTATTTTTTTTTATTTATTTATTTTTTTTTTTTTTTTTTTTTTTTTGAAGGGGATGTAGGTGTTGGAAGGTTCGGTGAGCTATAACGTGGTCGGATTTGAAGGATGCTGACATCCATATTATTCATACTGATGAAATGGGAAGGGGTATCATCAGTATATAATGATTAGAATAATGGTACAAAGAAGCAACTCGGGCGTACCTCCGCGACTACGTTGTAGAAAAGAAATTCAGAAGATCTGGCATAAATCGGTCCGTAGATGATCACTATTATTGCCCGATATTTTTGGTTGTGCAATTAATTGATCGTGTGTGGACGATGTTGAAAATTTGTGCAATACATTGCATGATAGACGAAAAGTCGAAAATATATTGTGCAACCTGGAAAATATTGCACCGCCTGTTGGAATTATTGCGCAATATCAGTCAGTTTGTGAACTACCAACAAGTGGAACATATTGCATAAAATTCAATACCGCTTTCCAACTATTCAACAAACAAAATTTTGTACAATGTTATTAAACGTTAACGGACAACCGTCAAATAATTGTGCAATATATATTGTACAATAATATTGACCGTCTATGAGCCGCTTTAGTGAAGACCAAACAGCCAGGCTGTATTTCCAGGACAAACCCAAGATTTAGAATCATTTGTACGCATTAAGGAAAACCTACCTGAAGAGTATTCCTTCTTCTTAACGTTAAACCAACATACATTTTTCGGATAGGATCATAATTATGAGAAAGGATTTTTAAATTTTTGTATTGATCTTGGACTAAACTGTTGAAAACTGAGTTGCTTTTAATTATTGTACTTTCGCGTTCAAACAAAGGGTATCAGCATTCATTATTTTTAATTGAACATTTATAATTTATATTGTACAAAAACACTATTTCAGAATGATATGTGTAACGTTTACTCACAATTACGAAAGTTAAAACAACTCTGCTTCGATTAGCGAAGGCTTATTTTTTAAATTTTTCGTCTCACTTTAATATATAACAGGTCTGAGTGATTACAGTGCCTTCACTTTACAACGACGGGTTGAAAATGTTTCCCAGGACCTTCAAAAACAATATACTTCTACCATCCATCACCCTCTTTTCACCGAAGGTTGTTCATATCAGCCAGTTGCCAACGTTTTCCTTGTAACGGTTCATAAAAAAAGATCGAAAATTACATTTTAATGTAAAGTTTATTGAAAACAGGCTCAATATTAAGTTACAATATTATGGATGGGTTTCGAGATTTTTTCACGATAGAGGAAATTAGTCTTCGATGTTAAAAAAATTTGAGAAAAATCAATATTTGATCGATCACTCTATGAAATCACCCGTTTTGAATTAATAAAAACCCAACTTTAACCGTCACTGACTGATATATTGTCTTTCTTTTTACCATTGTTTTGAAATACATATAAAAAGGCAGTGTTTTTTGACGTGTAACAAAAACGTGATTTTTGTAAGCTTGCGTTGTAAACCCGGCCACGCCTGGATTTGATTCAGGGACGTTGAATCAATATGTAAGAGAGAAAAGACCCTCACATTAGCATGCTAACAACCCCCTGATCAGTGTCACCAAATTAGTTTACCCTGTTTTCAAGCCCCATCCGACAAGGGCGGGGGTTATATGCTGATCAAGTTATCCATTAACCATCTTGGGCCACGATTACACGGATAACATGGGCCCTCTTCCGTAAACATGATTTTATTCCGGGATTAACTCAACGTCCTCTCTGAATTTGTACTTTATCTCTAGTTGAGAAAAACAATAAGTTTGCTAGTCTAGAAATCTTATTTTTTATTTAGTATTATTTTCTTAATTCTTGGTGAGTATGAAAACCTAAGATGACAACTTCTATTATTGATGTAGTAGTCCAAGAATTTCTATAATTGGAATAGTAGTACAGAACTGGAAAATACCAAAATACAAATGCAAAAATAGCTGTTCATAACCAAGAATACCAATGATAAGAAGGCATGTGAACTCTGGCAAGTCGACTAGTTAGAACAAAAGATGATGATGAAACTTTAAAAAATGAGTTACACTGTTTGAAATGAACTAAACGATAACATAGGAACTTCTGAATAACAAAGACAACCCCTATTGGAAAGTTAGAAAAGCGTATGAACAATAACTACAAGATAATTTTTGAAAAGACATTGGGATAAAAACTGAAAAAAAAAAACAGGGAGAGAAACTGATAAAGCGGGAAAGTGTAAAAAAGAACGAAAGAATGCGAGATAGTGTAAGAGAAAGATAAAGGGAATCATAGAGGAAAAGAGAGAAAGGGTGAGACAGTGCGAAAGTGAAAGAAAGATTGGAAGAGAGAAAAAAGAAAGAAAAAATAGAGAATCTTAGAAAAAGAGAAAAAAAGAGAGGGATGTAGGAGTTGAGCGGAGAGTGGGTGGGAGAGAGGAGAGAGGGAGAGAGAGAAAGAGAGAGAGAGAGAGAAAGGGAAAGAAAGCGGGAAAGTGAAAGAAAAAGTGGAGGAAAAAGAAAGAATGAGAGCTAGTGTATGAGAAAGGTAAAGGGAATCATAGAGGGAGAGAGAGAGAGAGAGAGAGAGAGGAGGGGTGAGAAAGTGCGAAAGTGAAAGAAAGATCGGAAGAGAGAAAAAAGAAAGAAAAAATAGAGAGTCTTAGAGAAAGAGAAAAAAAGAGAGGGATGGAGAAGGAGAGCGAGAGGGGCGAGTGGGAGGGAGGAGAGATAGATAGAGATAGAGTGAGAGGGAGAGAGAGGGGGAGAGGGAGAGAGAGAAAAAAGGGGAGAAAGTTGTAAAGTGAAAGAAACATTGGAAGAGAGAAAAAATTGAAAGTGAGGCAAAGAGAAAGAAGGAGAGAGTGAGAGAGATGTAGAAGGAGGGAGAGAGAGAAAAAAGAGAGATATTCATAGTGAGAGAAAGAGAGAAATAGTTGTATTTTCTATTGTTGTATAGTTGTATTCTATCTTTTTCGTTATTTCTTCCAAACGTTTTTAGCATACAAAAATACAACTATTTCTCTGTTTCTCTCACTATGACTATCTCTCTTTTTTCTCTCTCTCCCTCCATCTAAATCTCTCTCACTCTCGCTCCTTCTCCAACTCTGATGAACGAAAATAATTTAAAGATCAAACGTGCTTAAATTTCAATTGAAATAAATAATTTTTTTGTATATATTATTATTCAGTTTGTTGGTATTTATGATCTATTGAATTAAATTAACTAATTACTGAGCTTCTGAATATTATTCGTTTGGCCGTCTTATGTTATACCAATGAAAGGGCATTTGTACAGATTAATTAGTATTTTAACGTGAATAAGTAATTACGCCCTTTGAAATTATAAGTAATTTTTATTCAATAATTATTCAGAAATCGTGAGATGCGGTCTGGTGTGATGTAGGTATCAGAAAAACATTTTCTTTATCGTGCCGACGTTTCGATCTTTTATTGAGATCATCTTCAGGGCCTGGGATTTACAAACATTGATTAAATTTAACAAATAACTGTAGGATGTGGAAAAAAGGTGGATTTATACAATACTAAATGTAAACTACCATTTAGAAAATACATATAGAATTTGGAAAAGTGAATTTATACAATGCAAAA
>CM077107.1:24294278-24343519 GCA_039619505.1 Cimex hemipterus
AGATGTGTATATGTGCCCATAAGAATATATATATATATATACATCTTCCTATCAACTCGGCGTCCCCGGAAATAAATTTTCCATTTAAACCGGCGTACAGGCAAAACAGCGTCCGTATATATAATTCTGTATTTCTTTTGTTGTATTACCATTAAGAAATAAGGTTCTTTTCTGCCATATTTCTCTACAACCTATATGTTATAAGCGACCAATATTGAAAATTTTCGTGATAATTTTGTAAGACCATATTCAACCTTTAGATCTGTAGTGAGTAAAGGAAAGTTTCCAACACCGAAAATTCTTAGATCGAAAAAATACCGTCTTTCCGTTTCCAATACATCAATGCGGCGTTATCTAATTTATGCTGGGAAGTATGCGGCTCGGAGTGAGGAAACACTTAAACCCCCGAGCCGTAGGAGAGATAGGGAGGAAAGAGAGATTGATAGCAATAAGTCTTGTAACAACAATGTTATCAGCCGAAGAGAAGGATTGAAGGGTTTCGCGACGGTCAGAGCGTTATATCAAACCGAGGGGGCCGGGCCGAAATCCGTACCAGGGCCCAACATGAATAAAACATGGGCCGGGTAAGACAGGTGGGGTTAATTCTAGGACAAATGGGGCAACACACAGGCGATGGGTTTGCGGCCAAAGTTCCAGTCATCTGTCAGCCTTTTACTTCAACGGGCGACTCTCCGTGTCAACCGTCTTTCTAAACGACGCACGTTTAACACTTGTCAACGAATTTTATGACAGGAGAACAATGAGGATACAGAATGGGACTTTTCTAATTAAAACATTTCTCCTTGACCTCTGATCGTTGGGTCGAACAAGTTAAACACGCAGAAATGTTGCTTTCAAAAAACATTCTAGAGGTAAAGACAGAAAATGAATATTTTAAACAAATCTAATTTAATCGGTTTTGTTAAATAAAACACCATTAACATTTATTTATTCTGTCATTTGTTAGGTCTGTTGTGAAAGTGCAGTTTGTTTTTATAAATGCAACTTTTAACTTTGTTGATATTTCGGCAATTTTTATTTCATTATCATGCTAGATATTTTCTCTACTATAACGTGCTTACACTGTTTTTAAAAATTAGAATTACTACGAAGTAAAATTTAAAAAAAAGGTTGCAAAACTCCACAAAGTTGACCTTTGACTGATGGTTCAAAAATACCCTACTGCCGACTACCTCAGAATATCTATAAATTTCTTTAGATGAAACCGGAAAAATTACTAGTATAGTAAATGATAGGGTTTGGTCTGCGAGTTGGCGAACTCATGTTGAACCGGAACACGGGCACTTACTGGGTCTGTCTTCACACTCGGGTTTATTGTTTGAGTCAATCAAACAATCAAACGCGTTTCGGCATTACGCCATCTTCATTGATAAACTGTCATTTAGTCTGCGCGGGGTTTATATAGTGTTGTGTCCGTCGCATGTCGCTGGGGGCGTTGTGTTAGGGGGCGTGGTCTCCGTGTCCGTTGGTCGGTCTTGGTGGGGGTGATTTCCGTTGTCGGTTATTATTTGTGCGTCGTTGGTTTTTTGTTTTTTCTTGGTGTTGGTCGTAATGAGTTGTTCTTCTGAACGTTTTCGTTTTTTACGATTAAATTTACGACAAATTACTTTAGTTAAAATTTGGCCATACTCTATTTTTCTAAGCATACACTTCACACACGGTATTCAGTGTTTTGTAATACAGTTGGTATATCAACACGTTTGTTACGAAGAAAACATTTGGGTTGAATTTGTTCCCACACATTTAATACACCACAACCACGAACCATACACAATAGAAACAAGCATGACATTAATACACAACGCACAAAAAGGACGAAAACTTTGAACATTGAGAGAACCTCGAAAAATACAAATAAATAACACTTAAAAACGGAAAACTTATAGACGCACAAACAAACTCACAATCGCACACCGTGTGCCGGTTCAACATGAAAATGACTATTGTTTGGTCCATGTGCAGGTAAGATGTGGTTTAGTGGTGCGGATAGTCGGCTGTACTGCTGAAATCTATCGGCAACATCAGGAAAGAACTTTATACCTGCGTTCTATTAATCGTACATGACCAAATGGTTTTCCCATTCTTTTAGTCTTTCTTCGCAAAGCTTATTTAGAATTGATGATTTTGGTAGTTTGGTATATGCCAAATTTAAACTCGTCAGTAGATGCTAATTTGGACAGTCTGTCAGCTTCTTCATTTCCCTCTATTCTGCAATGGGCCTTAACCCATTCTAGAACTGCAGAAGCATTCTGTTTCACTAGAGTTTGAATAGTTTTCCCTATTTCCTCAGGCAAAAAACCATGATTATCATAATTAATATTTGATTCTAAAGGCACTTGACTGTCACTTACAATGATGACGGGAATAAATAAATTTGGCAATGTTCTGTTTTGCTTTTTTTATTCATAACCCGATGTAAGCTCATTAGAATGGCCAAAAGTTCTGCTTAGTACTTAGAACATGCCTGGTGCAGTCTGTATTTTGCTTCGTAAATTTGCGAACCATTCTGGAAATGGAAACACACCGTACTCTGGCCTACTTCCATGAGTAAAGGCATTTAATTACCATCAGATATTTCGGTCGTATTTAGATACTGGATGTCAATTTAGATACTGCCTGGTGTTTCCATTCTATAGATTGCAGTGGTCTATCATATGGTTTACTTTCAATTTCAAAGTCATAATTACCATTATTCACTATATAAGTGGGGAAAGTTTATGGGCCGACAAACATCTGAGGTCATCGCCGGCACATTTTTTTCTTTCGTGCATATTTTGTTTTAACCTGCAGCCATTTGAGCGTCTCGATCTCGTTACTGACTCTTTGATTTCAGATTTATACTTAGTTGATATTCTGGAATACTAGTCTCTCGTTTGTACCTCAGGGTGTCAAATATAAGAATAAAAACAAAACATACATATTTATATACATCACCAAAAACATAGATGTCTGGTCACATTCATTCCCCCAGAGTACTCGGTATTCCACGGAGCGGGGTTATAAGCAATCCCTTCCTTTCGCGCTAATAAATTACTTTTACTGTCCAGACGTCATACACTCAGCCCAGAGTACTTGATATTCCTCGGGGCAGGGTTATAAGCAATCCCTTCCTTTCGCGCTAATAAATTACTTTTACTCTCCAGACGTCATACACTCAGCCCAGAGTACTTGATATTCCTCGGGGCAGGGTTATAAGTAACCACTTCCTTTCACGCTAATAAATTACATTCATTCCGATATATTAATACTCGATAGATACAGAGGTCTGGTCACTTTCACCCCCCACAGTACTCGATATTCCTCGGGGTGGATTAAATCACCCCTTGGTTTCTTGCTAATAAATTACATACATTCCAGTAAATTAACATAAAGTCAAACACAAACACATAAAAACTATATACATTTAAAAATCCCTACAGTCCTGAGGTAACGGAACAGCGATCTGTGCCCGCTGCCGTGCCTCAAGACTACGCATAGGTCCGATGATATGACAAAATATTGTCTATATACATCAAGCCTTCTGTAGTGGAAGAGGTGCTCGACCGTTATTCCATCCTTACATAACGGGCACCTGCGCGGTCGCTTTCCGGCCAGAAAGTGCCCGTGCGTTATTTTAGTATGACCATTATTCACTTTTTTAATGATATAACTCTGCGATTTTGTAGTTCTTAATTTCTCTGGATTACATTTTATTATTTATACATTTGGTATTATGTTCTACTTCTTCTGCGTTGCTAGGAAGTAATTTGGTGGTCCATCGAACATAAAAGAGAAACCTTGTACATCCCGTAACGGTATGGAAATCCTAAGGTGCAAAACCCATGTGAATTGGGTGGATGAACAGCCACTTCCCAGTTAAATTTCCCCTATTCTTGTCGAGTGGACGTTTTCTTCCTGAATAAATAGAACGTCTAACGTAACGTTTTCTCGGCTGTTATCAGGGTTGTGGTCCATCCCTGATAACAACCAAGAGAACGTTATCTGCTCAAGTTGGTCGATAAATCTACAAAACGTCCAATATAAAGCCTACAGCAAAATTATACTTTTATTAGTCGGATTTGAAATTAGTAACGATTGTTTAAACTTTTTTTTTAAGAAGGTCCGGCTGAAATTTTACAGCTACTACAAATTTGAAATTTAAATTGGGAACGGATACATTTTTATCCACTGCTTTAAAGGATTTCTACAAATGTAGTTTTACTTTAGAAAAAAAAGGGCGCGATCATACTTGGTCAAGAGAATAGCAAATAACAAAATTTATGGCACAGAATGTGAAAATAAATATTTAAATTTTTATTTTATTATTGAAAATTTTCATTTTTCTATTTTAGTAGTTGGTTATATGAATCTTTAGGGATAATTTTGACGGGTCTGCTATCCTTGAGTATGAAATGTTCAGTTAATAAAGGGTTACATGTTTTAAAATTTGTATTCTACAGTTTTCGAAGGACAACTCACAAAACTACAGAGTACCTTCATTAAAACAAGCAACCGTTTGTTAATAAAAAAGGTACATGATCCCAAGAAATTATATTATTAATAATTTTTAAGGGCGTTTATAAAAAAAAGAAACAGAAATAAATTTTATAATTTTTCAACTAGCAATAATCGCATCTCAGTAGAACTTCATTGATTACGATATTGCCCCTGCGTATTTATTAAATTTTATGTAATTTAAAAAGGGAATTTTGCATACATTTGGCCTTCTAAATGAAAAATTTTAAAAAGAAAAATTAAATATTATTATTTGATTGAATATAAAATAAAATAGTTTTTGCGCTATATAAATTCACTTTTTCACATCCTTCATGTATTTCTTAAATTTGAACCATGTATATAAATCCTAGGCTCTGAAGATGATCTCAATAAAGACCGAAACGTTGCCTCGGTAAAGAAAATGTTCTTCCAAAACCTATCACCTACCGAATTTCTGAATCATAATCAACTAACGGTCACTAATCAACACACAGTTTTAACAACATTCATTTCACCCTAATTTGAATTAATTTATTAAACGTTGTTTTTTTTTTTTTACTTTGGGTTAGAAACCGAAATAGTGCAAGTAATTAATTATTTAGCAACACGACTGTAACTTCGATTAAAGGATTATTGTTTTATGATTCACCGGAATAAAATAGTTTTAAGGTTCAACACATTTTTAGTTATGATCAATAATCGGTAGTCGACAATTTTTCAGAAATTGCGGGATTCTATCTGGTGTGATGTATGCTTGAGAAAATATTTTCTTTATCATGCCAACGTTTCAATCATTATTGAGGTCATCTTGAGGAGTTGAGGGCATTTTCAACGCGACACGCAAGGATGGCACAGTTACACAAATGGAGATTGTAAATCCCAGGCCTGAAGATGATTTCAATAAAGATCGAAACGTTGGCACGATAAAAAAAAATGTTTTTTTTTAAACCTACATCACACTACACCGCATCTCACGTTTTTCCTCTACGTTTCGACATTTATGCGTGTCATCTTCAGGGCATAAAATGTGGTGCTATTATTACAGATTCATATTTGTTTCGTGAGAAAGTTTCGTGAAACGTGAAGTTTTATCATTGAAAGATGGCACCACGATAATAACAACTCTACGCCCTGAAGATGATCGAAATAAAGGTCGAAAAGTCGACAAAGCTGTTTTTTTGTTATTCTTCGATTGAATTTAAAAGAAAAATATATAATTTGTATAAATTCACCTTTTTTCACTTCCAACATGTATTTGTTAAATTTAAACAAAGTTTTTAAATCCTAGGCTCTGAAGATGATATCAGTAAAGATCTAAACGTTGGCGCGATAAAGAAAATATTTTTCTGAAACCTACCTCACACCATACCGCAACTCACGATTTCAAAATAATTATCGATTAACAGTCACTAATCACCAAACATTATTATTATTATTATTATTTTGCTTTGTTAACGATTGTTTTAGTATCGTTTTCACAACGGATCGCATTGGATTTAGACAACATGAAAAGCATTAGATGAAAATTTCAACTTTTTTTTATTCCATGACTTATCAATAAGATTTTACAAGTCAATCAGAATGATCGTATGTGCGGCTTTTTTTCGTCAAAATCGGGTTGATATTGCTCGTCGGGCGGTCAAGTAGTACGCCCCGAAATTGTTCAATCGCTCCCTGATGAACCACAAATCGCTTATTCGTGTTACATGCAATACGAGAAAATGTGGATCCGTTGGGGGCCCCAACATGAAAGTAACCACATTGTCAAAAATCCTCACGCCTACTTTTGAAAAGCTAGAAACGTTTTTGGCTTTTCAAAGAACATATTTTAAAACATGTCACACTCACCTTTTCCTAGGGCTTTTTCGAAACTAATTTTCATATGCTGTTTATGTTTTCTTCAGAGGTTGTCTTTTTAGTATACACGATGAAACATTCTTCCAAACACCCTGTGTAATATGAATAAAAGCTTACCACAATGGTATTCTCAGTTGGTCGTATTTAATTAGTTAGTTACATTTTTATTTTTATTATTATTATATTATTTATTCTTATTAGTAAACTAACTTGGGATTCTCATATACAACAGAAAACCGACGATACTATTAAGTTAGTCAACGCTCTCAAAATCTGCAAAAGTAAGCGAAGGACGAAACTCCGAAGCCCTTAAATTACTGATTGTGCAGTCATTCCGAAGATTACCTATGCTTCGCCTGTATGGCGGATACAATTATAAATAATAAAAGAATTACGTCAAAACCGCAGCGAGTTCTGATTAAAAAAGTTAAATACAAAACAAACGCTGGATAAGAGGCAATTCAGAAACGTGGCAGACCAAACTCGCAGGAATAGTTCGACCTCGATTACCCTGGACCAGGGGTGCTCAAACGGTCGATCGCGATCGACCAGTCGATCATAACTAAGTTCTTGCTTTTTTATTTAATTTGTTGTTTCGTGTAAATCAGCCGTTCAGGTAGAACCGAAACCACCGGATTTGGTAGGATGGTTAGACTGTCTTCCCATCTTGGCCATGTACATAACCGCATAGTCGTTATATTCATAGTTTGCTTGTGGTGCTAAGCGAGGGTCGAAGTGTGAAAAGCGCAATGCGGTGTCTTCGGCGAAGTTTTTGATTTTGGTTTACGGCTATCATTGATCTATACTGTGAAGAGTATTGGCGGTGGGATAATGCCTTGCGGGACGACCGAAATCTCACCATAAGCCAGAAGCCCGGAATGAATGATTTCAGAACGAGGTGTATGGAGAAATATTTTTTCATTTAAATGTGATGTGGGGTCATACTCTTCCAAAAGCTTCTGTTGGAGTCACGAAAAACTGCAGAAGAAATAATAATGCTTATTTTCTTTGGAAGTGAATATTGTGTCGACTACTCTTGAACCCTACTGAACAGTTAAATGGAGGGTGTAAAATCAAATGGGTTGGCGTTGGGTGAGTTGAATATAGTTTCGTTGTTGGAGAGAGTGTTCGGAAATGTTGGCCAATAGTTACAGAAGACTTATAAATCTGCATGAGCATGAGTCGCTGGGGGATTTTAGATTTTTTTTTCTGGGGCTTCCGACATCGAGGTCATTTCAGCCCCTAATTAAATTTATGTATTCTATATTCTATACCCGTTCAAACACATTATTCATACAAATAAATACATCCATACGGTACATTCATTCCATTTGGTTGGTAGAGTACTTGATGTTCCTCCATCGGCTTACACTTAAACTAATCTAGATTGGGGTCGACTTTTATTAATATTCCGCCATCGACCCCGCACACTCACTCGCTTTCATCGTCCAAGGGGCCATGATGACGTTATATTCACCCTCACACCTCGCCATTCACGCCAATAAATACATGCAAGCAGACAAAACACAAAGACACATAACACATACGACATACTATATACAATAAAAAAAAAACCAATTTCCTCTAAAAAGCGGAAAAGGGGACTCGGATGCCTTGCTCGAAGACTGTTCTTAAATCCGGCGGCATGCCTGTAGGCTCTCTGTATGGAGCCAAGTCATGACACGCCTCTATTATGTGGGACACATCGAGCAACCTTTCTCTGCATAAGGGGCACCTGTGCGGGCTTTGACCCATTAGCAGGTGCTCATGTGTCAACCGAGCATGGACAATCCTCAGTCGGGTAAGGACGATCCTTGTCTCCTGCTCAGATTCTCTGAGGACCAACTACCGGTCGTGTTCTTGACTCGCAAGAGCCTCTCCGACGACCTCGCCCACTAACGCTGCCATCTTTCTTTTATCATATTTTTAACTGCGTGCTTAGCGCCAGGGGCCCTGATCGCGATGGTCCAATCTGGACGGTGGGACGTACCGGCTTTCGCCTCTTCGTCCGCGCGATCGTACCCTTCAGGCCGACGTGTCCGGGAATCCAGACAACAACCATCGTTTTTCCGAGAGGCTCCAGCTCTGCGTATTTCTCTAGAAAGAGCACGACGAGACGGTCCACAGAGGACCTGTCGCGTATAGCCCACACAGCGCTCAGAGAGTCGGTACGTACGAGGAAGGCTGAGCCCTCCCCGGTCCGCACCGCCACGAGAGCGCGCCAAATCGCGTACAGCTACACAATGGTTATGATGCACACTGTTGCCTTTTTATGAAACTACGTTTGTAACATATATCACACATGTTTCTAAGCAAATTTTATAGGTCGGTAACTAAAAGTTTATGGATTTATTTACTAGCTCTAATAATTTTATTTTTACATCTTTTCCCCGAAAAACAACTTGTTATATTAATAACTTGCTAAAAAACATTATCAGTAATCTATTTGCCATTAAATAAAACTTTCAAAAGAAATTTAAATTATTACTTTCCTTTCATAATGTTATTACGTTCATAGTGTTTTTTGTTGGAATAATGACCGCAAACGATGTTGGAGAGACCAACGGCACCAATAATGGGTTGTTGTTTTTTTGCTGAACAGTAACGGACTTTGTGGCAATTTAGCAATCACAGTTAAAATTAGGTTCATCAACGAAAGGCACACCCGGATCGAAAAGCCTGTGAACACTCGTTACGTTTTTACACGTGTGTTGGTTATGAACATTATGCTTCGTACCTCTCAATGAGTATTACGGCTTTCCTGTATGACTTAGGAACTGGGACGCCAAAACAGGTGGTTACTTTAAAACATAATTCACTTCCGGTTCAACATTACAATTTCATACAAAATACAAACATTAAATCAACTCATCGTTTCCTGGCTAATGATCCAAATCACCAAATCCAACTGAACAGATTTATTAATTGCTCAGAAGAAGTAATTACAAAACTTTTTTAACATACTTCAAACTTTTTAAAAATATTTTTGGAAAGTGATTTAAAATATATATACATAGATTTAAAGGTTTTGTTGATTCATAGGCCAAATTTATGAAGAAAATTTTTTCTGAGTAAGATCAGGGATTTGGTGAATGAAAATTTTTTTATTTTACATCCGTGCCAAACTATAAGCATTTTATTGCAACTTTGTCTGGGTTCTTGAAAAGATTATACACACTTGAAAATTTCAGCCAATTTATCGCGAAAATCATAACATACACGTTTGTACCATCTGATTTGCCAATATCAATAACAATTTTGAAACTAAAATGTGACGTCACTGTTCTTCTCTTTCATCATTATGAGGTTTAACGACGCTAGTGTTCACCATGCGACGCCACTAATTTTTTCCGTTTAAAGTTCATATTTTGATTGAACCCATGAAACTTGGGATCATGAAGTGACCTATTTTTTGATAAGTGACGTCACCGATCTTTCCTTCCATTATCATTGGATTTAACTATGGTAGTGACGTCACTGTTCTTCTCTTCCATCTGAGGTTAAACGAGGATAGTGTCCACCATGCGACGCCACTAATTTTTTCCGTTTAAGCTCCATATTTAGATTGAACCCATGAAACATGAGAACATGCAGGTTTTGTTTCTCTACACACTATACCCAAAAAAAAGCAGTACCTGGGAGACCGAATTAGAATGGATTCTCATCCTTTTATAGCAAAAAAGGTGATGAAAAAATGGAAAACCAAACAAAATTTAGCGGTTACATTAAAATCCACGAATTTAAGTTTATACACTTTTGACCAAATTTTAGAACTCAAAATCATTATAATTTGTCAATGGTTTTGTCACATTTTTTTTCTCGAAAAGTGTTGTCCCTGTTTTATTGTCCATCATCATTGGTGTTTTGTCGACTTTGGTGACGTATTTTTTCATAAACGACCTCACCCTTCTTTTCTAGAGTAGTGACACATTATTCTGATATATGACGTCACTATTCTTTTGTTCGACCATCATGAAGTTTAAACAGCTTAGTGACCACGTCACAATTTCTTTCTGTTTCAGCTCCATATTATTGGGTTGTCCGGAAAATAATGCAGGATTTTGGTATTAAACAAAAAAAAAGAAACTAGTTACTTTAAAGCAATGTTCGTTAATCAAAATAATTTCCCATACTCTCAATACATTTCTCCCAACGTGTTGGTAACTTATTAATTCCGTCTGAGGAGAATTCAGAATTTTTAGAATTGATAAAGTCAATAAATGCATTTTCCAGTTCCGTTTGATTTTTGAATATTATGTGTTGTAAGTAGTGGTCCAGGTGTCTAAAAAAATGGTAGTCAGTAGGCGAGAGGTCCGGAGAATAGGGTGGGTGAGGCAAAGTTTCATAGCCAAGCTCCAATAATTTTTGTGACGTTACACGTGACACATGTGGTCGAGCGTTGTCATGCAACAAAATGGGCCCTTTCCGATTGACCAAAGAGGGCTTCATTACTGCCAATTTCTGATGCATGGTATTAATTTGGTTACAGTATGATTCAGCATTGATGGTTTCGCCAGGATTTAAGAAGCTGTAGTGTATTAAACCAAATGAAGCCCACCATACCGTAACCATTACCTTTTTTTTTTCACTTTTCCAATCGCCTTGAGGTGGTCAGCGACGGTCGTTTTACTGACTTTGAGTTGCTCTGCAAGTTCTCGAACAGTTGTTTTGGGGTTTTCTTCCACCACTGATCGCAGAACATCATCATTAAGAGAGGAAGGCCTTCCACGACCTTCTTCATCTTCAAGGCTGAAATCTCCCTCCCGAAATTTTTTAAACCACCTTTGCACAGTGCACTCATTAACACAACCCTCGCCCCAGACTTGGTTAATGTTTCTAGCCGTTTGGGCTCCGCTTCGGCCGAGTTTAAACTCGTAAAAGAAAATCGTACGAAATTCTCGCTTTGACATTATAAGGATGACTGAATTATTTCCAAGTAGCGGAATACTACGGAGGTAAACAAACAATATCATTTGGAAGAGGATTAATAAGTGTTGACATTCATACAAATGAGTAATCCTGTAAACGTAAACAGAATATTTTATATAGATTTTTTTTAATGAAAACTTAAAATCCTGCATTATTTTCCGGACAACCCAATAGGGTCAAGCCCATGAAATATGAGAACAAGTAGGTTTTTAACGGTAAAACTTGGCATGATCGGTCAAAAGTTTAACGTTTGTTGTTGTGAGGTGCACTCAATTTCGTTTGATAGAAATATCAGTAATGAACATCGAAAAGAAAATGGGCTAGATGGTAATGCCTTGCCAAATGTTCTATGATGAGTGAATGAAGAATTTAAATATATTTTTTATCAAACCTTCTCTTAGATTTGAACACAGCTTTAACACAGTTTTATTATTCTGAATAACCACAAAATCTTTTAATAAATTTGGGTAATGGTAAGTAATCGACCACGCTCGTAATCCATGAGATTATTATAAAGCAAAAGGTGGTCGATCGCTAGAAGATGAAAATAAATTTTGTTAAAATGAAATTGAAGATAACTGCATCAAAACATGATATTATTGACAATTATAAAACTCATGAAATATAATCTTAAAATTATTATTTTTATAAATTAATAGAAGTAAATTTAATACTGGGTTTTCTCAGAAAAATAAATTGTTATACGCCACGGTTCTTCTAATGACAAAAACGACAAATTCAAGAACAATTATGCCGAGAATCACAGAAAACATTAGAAAAACAACTAATAAATAACCTGATAGTATGCAGTAAACAAAAAAAAAGTAGGTGGCACAAACACAGAGGCGTGTTTCCTCGCTAATGGAGGGCCCTGTCTTCGCAGTTATATATCCACAACGAAGGACGTTCGGGATTCAAGATGGAGGAAGCGGCTCCACATCCGGGAACCCTAAACCTTTGTTTATGCCCTGAAACCTCATTTCCGGTCAGGGCTCTTCCCTCTGGTTCCTCACCCTACCTCACGCCACTCCAAGCCCGACTCTTTCCTTTTCAGTCAGTTGACGGAATAATACATAAAAATATCTAGGTCGTGATCAGCCAATAACATTACTCGTTTTTTTTTTTCGAGCTAGTCTTTTACTGCCGGCCTCGTAAAAGCGATGGGTAATTTTCTGTGAAACAGGCTTATTCAATAGGCCAGAAATGCAGTATAAAACGATCTCATGAAGAGCAAATCTGTCCCACTATCATGTCCAATATACTTGAGGTATTAAAAAGCCCTTATATTGAGCGCACGTAGTAAATTTCACCTGTGCACAACTTTAATTAAAACACATGGCTCAATTAATATGCAGATGCTGAATGAATAAACAATTGGATGAGTCAATCCAATTCAAGTAAACTCATATCCCAATTTGCTTCACGCCCACTGCTACGTTTACTAACATCTTAATCACTATTGGCATTTACCAACTATAGGCTATCTTCTATTTCACTAGTTTCAAACAATAAAAGCATCTCTGACTTTTTTTTAAATAAGTTTTAAGTCGTCCAATCCACACTAGTCATCCCTAATCCTCTTACTCTTTTCAATTTTTTCGCGTTTTAATATCCTACGAATTTGTATTTCTGTTTCTCCAGGCACTCTCTTTTTTTTTTTAATCGTGTTGTCACTCTTTATGTACCTCAAAGCTTCTTCAATCGTAGATAGAAAAATTCAAATAAGAAACACAAATGCAGGTAAAAAATAAAACAACAAAAAATGTGTGATGACCAAAAAAGAAGGGAAAGTTCGAATGGTGGGGTTGAGATGAGTGGTTCATGTCCATGTGGTTCGAAGTCACGATAGTTCAAGTGGTTAGTGCAGCGGGGCATTTAGCCAAAGGTCGTGGGTTCGAATCCCGGTTTTGACACTGGCTTTGTTTTTATCCCAGCCTTTTACCTTACATAAAGATTAGTTATACATGTTGGCACGTCTGTACAGGATAATCGGATGAATGTTCTTTTTCCTAAAAAGAGTCACAAGTCAGGAGGCATCCACTAAGAAGGCCCAAATTTAAACTGGAATAAGGTAAAAGCTATAGATTTTAACAGATCGATGGAAAAAAGAATAATTAATTAAAGAATGTATATTAAAACATTTTAAAAAAAATTTTATAACAATAGGAAAAATATAGGTTTAAGAGATGTATTTTGTCAAATATAACAGTATCCCAGTCAATAATTTATTCCAATTTTAATAACTGCTGGTTTTATGATTCATTATTTCAATTATAGTTTGTACAAGTTATTACATTTTTCTTCCCCATAAAATATCCTTTACAAATTAATAAATTCCCTTTTACGATTTGTTTATAGATCATAATTATTGTTGGTCTAAAGTTATGTAAGCGGACGACGTCGCGGAGACCGAATTATCGCCCAATATTCGCCTTCTTTTTTATAAGCGACGAGAGATAAGCCGGCGTAAGCGCGTCGCTACTTATTTTTGTGTATGGGAAGGTAAGGTTCCAGAATACAATAAATCAGAGACAGTATTCAGAGACATTTATTGAACAAAACTCCTTCTCTTAACGATACTCTAATTGCTAATATTAATTTATCTATTAGTCAGCCACAACTCTACATCTGGGATGAGTCTATTGACAACGGGACTTACCCCACACGATACTCGCCACGATCCAGGTCGACAGCATCTCTTGTCTCGACCTCTGGCTTGGCACGATGGGTAGACACGGGTGGTCCTCGCTGGCTCTGGTTGGCTGCGTCTCCTTGCTGTATCCCAGACGGAGTGTGGCTGCTTCTGTCCCGATCCTGGGATCTGATGCCGACTGACTGCGGTGAGCCTTTTATCCTTGGCTGCCTTATGGTTTTCCAGGTATCCCTTTTTAAACCGGGTCTCTCCCGGAGTAGGGGTGAAAAGGAAACTCCAGAAGTCGGGGGAGTTCTCCCGACGCGGCTGGGCCGACAAAGACGGCGGTGTCTTACAGATTCACACCCAATTTATGATAACCCTCTTTTCTTACTTAAATGGCTCCTGGGTAGCCATTTCCCAGCCAGATGTGCCAGATGTGTCCCGTTCTTCCCGACTGGGTCTGCTTCGCATTTGGACGTTCTTACCTAGCTGGCTACGTGCGTAACCATTTCCTAGCTCGATTTGCCAGATGTGTCACGTCGTGCCGGTCTGGGTCTGCCTCTTCAAAGGACCCCTTTGTTGGTTTTCCTTGCTTGCCCAGTTGGTTCTAAATTTACAGTTTAACTAAGACGGGGCCGGCTTACAGTTATAATGAATATTATTATATTATACCGCTGGGCTTGAATAAATAGAAATAAGCCTACTAAACAGTGGAAGGTTAAGAAAGAAGTCGAGCCCTGGTCCAGAGAGAACGGTTGGAAAATGACTAGGCGTCATTCTGACAAGACTACGAATAGGGCATTCCAGAACAACGCACGGGCACCTTCTGGCCGGAAAGCGACCATAATGCAAGGATAGAAAACTAGAAAAGTGGCGTTGAGACTGATGACAGTTGATGTCCGAGTGGAGAGGAGTCGTGGGTTCGAATCCCTCTCGTGCCATTAACTTTTTTTCATCTCAACTAAAAACCGTAACCAATTGTCATTCAGCATTAGCATAATTGCAATCAAATATAAAGTGTAATACGAATTTAAAATAAAGAAAAACACTCAGTTCATTTGTCAAGTTTTATTATTAATATGTTATGATTTAAAATTAATATTTGTACTATAAAGAATTCATGAGACCTAGAAATATTTCACTTTACGATTTCCTCTGGTGATCCAATGAAATAAAATATTTTTCTTGCAGTGTTCAATATACATAGAGAATACTAAAGTAACAAATTTTAAATCAATATTATTTCTCTGCAAAAAATATA
The DNA here is from genome assembly GCA_039619505.1 of Cimex hemipterus. NCBI lineage: Eukaryota > Metazoa > Arthropoda > Insecta > Hemiptera > Cimicidae > Cimex > Cimex hemipterus. The sequence goes on from CM077107.1 coordinate 24,309,458, forward strand.
TAGCGGCAATATTTTTTACGAGATTACATACTTACATTGCGTAAATTTTTGTGTTGTGCAGCTTAAAGCAAAAAATATAATCAGATTGCATTAATTTTCTTAGAACAATTTCCATTTTACTCTCCTAATTTCTATGTAATAATGAAAAGAAAATACAAAATATTACATTATTAGCTTTTTTACATAAGTTACTTGGAATAATAATGCTTTAGGCATACAACTTTATTTCTCCAGCAGAAAAGCTTTTAACATCAGATCTTTCGATATAAAGTAAATCTCTAAAAACTTTTCCGGTCCCATTTGAGCAATGGTGAGGTATTTTGTGAATTGTTTTATAACATTTTGTTTTAGCGGTAAATATATTCGGAAATCACATCTGAGATTTTAAAAAAATTTGTTTCCAATCATATTGTGAATTGTAAATTGGCTATAATAAAAAATTAATTTACTAGTCGATGCAATTGATATATTAAGTTGCGCTATTATTTTCTGTTTGTAAATGGGAACAGTTTGAAAGTAAATAGTTTCCTCATGAAAAAAGAGATAAAATTGACCTAAAGAGGGGGTCGAAACCGGAACCAATGAATCGGTGTTAAGTGAAAAAAGTTTCCCCCCCAACGTTCAATCGGGTCGTTTTTATGCTTCCAAACCACACTTACATCACGAAAAAAAGGCTTGATACCCATACTATTAAACAAATTATTTCGATGGGCAAGCCAGTTACTATTACAATATTTAACGGCTCCGAACAGAATTTCTTTACACTGCAATACTAGCAGTCGAAAAATTATAACAAAAAAAAACTTTAATAAATAAACAGAAATTTCTCAGCAGATCTTCGCCATGCAGGCGTAAGTAAATAAAATACAAATGTGCGGTATATAGTGGCCGTTAATTACTGTGTTATTGTAGACTGTGAAATGCAGTACGGTATGACGTAGATTTAGAAAAAACGTTTTCTTTGTCGTGCCAATGTTTCGGACTTTATTGAAATCATCTTCAGAACTCATAGTGTAGATCACTTTGTGTCGTGTTGAGAGTGGCCTACTCGGGAAAAAAAACACTGATCCCCGAAGATGACCTCATTAAAGTTCGAAACGAAGTACGATAAAGAAACTGTTTAGACGTAGATTTATAAAAAAAAATTTCTTTATCGTGCGAACGTTCCGATCTTTATTGAGGTCATCATCAGGCGTTGAGGGCATTCTCAACGCGACACGCAAGAATGGCACAATTACACAAAAAACGCTCGTAAATCCCAGCCCTGAAGATGATCTCAATAAAGATCGAACGTTCGCACGATAAAGAATTTTTTTTCTCAAACCTACATCACACCAGACCGCATCTCACGATCTCTAAATAATCAATAGAAAATGTAAATTTAAAACATGAAAAAAAAATCCTTTAATTTTATTCATGTTATTATATGTAAATGTATTACAAATCATTGAAAAGATCAAATAGAAATATCTCAATTAACCAGAGCACATATTTAAAAAAATGAATGATATATAGTTTGATTTCAAATTGTCCGACTGAGATACATTATTGTTTAATGTTTTTCTCAGTACAAAGTGCTGAATGTAATGTAAAACTTAATTTATTCATATCCTTCTAACGGCACTCAATCAGTCGGAAACGTACTAATCCGAAACTTTATTTTATCCGGCTAAGTGCTGTTTGATTGGTCTTGCGGTCTAGCTGGTAACGACTGAGTTGGTTTGAAATGTTTGGCAAGAGGGAGAGAGGGTCGTCGGGGCTAATCGCTTTGCAATTATTATCAATTTCCCTCGGCGTTGGGAAGGGCGGAGGTCTTATTTTGATCATTTGAAACAATTCGGCCCTCAGACAAAAAAACTATAAATGTTTCCGACTGGTTTAAAACGGTAGTCAGAGGGCGTAAAACGTTCCAGCAGTATTTGACGTTTAATATTTTTAATAAAAGGTTGAAACTGTGTTCTAAACGAAAAGAAAAAAAATTGTATAAAAACCCGTAAAAAATAATATGTGTCAACTAGATAACAAATTTAATGGCGAATATTATTATGTTTTTTTTACGATTCAAAACCAATCAAAGTTGAAAAACGACGGTTAAAATACAATTTTATTTGAAAAATATTCGGGCCGAAATCATGCAAATCAGTTGTCAAAAAATGACAAATTATTCTTGAGCTTTCCGTTTATTTTCCCTGCGTTATCTTCTCCACGGTTATGCATTCGTAAATCACGGATATTGACCTATGAGAGAGAGAGAGAGAGAGAGAGAGGGGGGGAGGGAGGGAGAGAGAGAAAGAAAGAGAGAGAGAGGAGGGAGAGAGAGAGAGAAAGATAGGGAGGGAGAGGGGGTGAGGTAGAGAGAAGTGGGAGAGAGAGGAGGGAGAGAGAGAACGATAGGGAGGGAGAGAGATGGAGAGGGGGAGAGAGGTGGGAGAGAGGGGAGGGAGAGAGGAGGGAGAGGGAGGAGGGAGAGAGAGGAGAGAGAGAGAGAGAGAGAGAGAGAAAGAGAGAGAATGAGAGAAGGGAGAGAAAATAGCAAAAGTTTATTTACATTAACGAAGTTCTGAATTTCACTTGCAATAATTTTTCTGTCCCGTATAGCTTAAGTAAACTAACATTATTATCTCTATTTTTCTTTTTTTTTTACGAGGGGTGCCGATGTTTTTGAAAAAAATCCCATTTGTAAGCATATCGGGTCGAATGCAGGGCCGCTGGATTCCAGCCCTGGACCTTGATCTTACAGAGATGAACGCCGTGTCCACGCCTAAACCATTGCGGCAACCGTCTCCCCATTATTGTTTGTTGATCGGGAGATGCGGTCTGGTGTGACGTAGGATTTAGAAAAACATTTTCTTGTTGGTGCCAACGTTTCGATCTCGATTAAGATCATCTTCAGGGCCTAGGATTTAAAAACAGTGTTTAAAGTTTACGACCTCCAAACAATCATTAACTAAAATGTTTTTCTGATACCTACATCACACCAGACCGCATCTCACGATATCTGAATAATTAACTAAAGGTCTCTAAACACCACACATTATCATTATCACTATGTAAACTATTTTTGTTACTTATTTTCATTCCTCATTAAGGTTCTAGGCAATTTTTGTGGACACGTGTTTTGGGTGAACGGAAACTTTGTCTCAGCAAGACACTTGTTCTAACAAAATACATCATTTATTTTTTATGTCAAATATTTTAAGTGCTAGTGCATTTCGGCCTACGACCCCGGTCCCTCTTCACAATGAAACTCACCGGAAAATAATTTGTTTTGAAAGTAACATAAAATTCGAACCTGTAAACATTTAAAAGGTGCTTACAGAATAAATCAAAATGACTTTTCCTTTTTAGCTATTAAGCAGGTTGATGAAGATTCCAAAAAGCAAATCTGTCCTTTCTTCTGCCTGGTCCAAAAGAGAGCTGGAGTCCTTCCACAGTCCTGCCCGTGACTCGAAGATGCATAGCAGCCCTCGCCATAAATAAGAGATAATTCGTTAACGCGAAGGCCAAATTTGTAATAAAACTGTAATTAATTAGTAGTACAATTCGTTCAAGTTGTAATTAAATAAATTAAATACCTGTTAACTAGGATAATTATATTGGAACCCCTGCTGAGTAACCTACGGTTTTTCGCCTGTCGATTCGACTAAACGAGCCTTTTTCACACTTAGGACCCGCTGAGGAAGAGTGACACCAGCTTTTCTTAATTACCTCCCTTTCCCACGGGTCTCGTTTCGTTTCTTATCCGTTTTCACGTCACCTATCCCCACTCCATCATTCCCTACACCAAATTTTCCGGCCGTAGGTATAACACGCCAAGGGATCATCGTTGTAAAACCCAATTATTTTGAAAGAGGAAAAGTGAAATTAAACTTAAGGTGAGTGTGGGGAACGACGTGACGCCGGCCGTCAGGGCTGCTCGAGTAGGTCCCACGGGGGCGTCATCCAACAACCACATTGTCCCGTGTGTGGACCGTTTGGTCTTTTTCTAAAAACTTGTAGCATTATGTATCACAGCATAATGCTACAAGTTTAAAAAAAAAATACAGAAGAACAAACGTCGACCGCAGCCCCGAATGAGTAGCACCACCATTATTTTTAGGAATTAGAAAGGAAATCAACAACACGACAGAGGAGGACGAATGGAAGCTGGTTCCTGCTGTTAGGAAAAGAGGAGAAATTCGCTTCACCAAGACAGATCCTGCCATGACTTGGAATCATACGTTCCAGCACCACCAGGCTCACCAACAACAACAAGAAGAAGAAGAAAGAATAATAAGGAAACGAAAATCGAGGGTCCCTCATTGGGAATTATCCTGCTGACCAAGATCTACACCACAAGATATTACGTAATCTTTCGGACGAAAGGGCACTTCAAAATGTCCTGCCTAATAACATTTATGCAGGAGTATCAACAAAACCAAACTGTGAGTTGGTATCGAACATACTTTTAGTTAGGAAAGGGAAATGTATCCAAAGATGTTTCCATGTGTCATGGGGACCAAATAACAAATGCCTAGCTTGGGCCAACTCGGATTATCATACTTTATAGCAAAGTTGTCCTCAATAAATGAAGTTGTTATTCCTATTTAACATAGCAAAACAATTTTTTTCAATATACGTTAGTACCTTTAAAAATCCATTCTGTATGAGAATCAATCCAATACTGACATGGACGTTGATTCCATCCCATCATCTAGCTGACTTTGGAAAGGCTGTGACTCATGGCACGGTCCCGATCATCTGATTGCCACAACCAAACCGTCATCCATCTGGAAGAACACAGCCAATAAGAGAAAAACTGATTGACGAACAGTCCCCTTTCTACTTGATGCCTTTCGAGCGGTAGAAAATCTGAAGAGGGACGTCTGGAGCGTAGGCTATTGTTAAGCAGCCTTCTGATGCCTTTTATAGAGATCACCCTTTCTTTATAGACAGTTAGAAATTTGTTACCATTAATGGAACCGATGAATGAACGGTTCAACCTCAATGAACCTCGATGAATGAAGCCAACTAGGCACTTTGTATTTTAACGGACGCTACGTCCATCACACGTTCGTAAAAAAACAAAAACTGTTTTGTGAGGGCTTAGCATCGAAATTGAAGTTTTCGCGATTGTTGATGATCGATGCGCGTGACAGGTTCCAGACCTCGTCAAAACAAAATCGTCCAGTGAATAGAAACGATTTAACTTGTCTCAGCGATCTGAATCTTGTATCACTCCATTTTCCAAGGATTTCATAGCGAACCTCCATCTCAGCCCGGATTAATTATTCACAGCCGAGAGAGAGATTTAGTGAGATTTACTTCGTGGAAACGTCGTACAAAACGCCAAGTCACGGATACACACCAAATATCAATTAGCGGGTCTACTTGACTCGTAGGGCGCCTTCCTTCGTCAGTCTTAATCACGCCGTGGGAGTATATACGGTGGCCCCTTTTGTAAATCGTTTTGCTAAATCAGGATGATTAGGCAACGTTAGCGTCAAACAACAATGCATCAATCTAAATTATTTAACGCCAGCGGGTGAAAAATCATTCCACACAAATGGACCTTGATGTTTTGTTCCTGTCAGGACAAAATATCGACAATTCCAACACCGTATAAACAGCCAACACCATTGTTTAAATCCATGGGTTTCCTAAAAAATTAATTCGGCAAATATGTTATATCAACTTTCTAGTATACAAAACAATAATATACAGACTAATTTCTAAAAAAGAAATAGCAACTTTGTTAGTATTTAGGTATTAAACGTATTTAAGAAAAGCAGATAAGTATTAAGTTACAAGAAATTAATTAAGTAATTATTCCTTATGTAAAGTATTTGTTGGAATGGAAAAGTTAGTGTCACGAGCGGGATTCGAACCCACGACCTTCAACTAACGGCACTGCATTACCACTCCCATGAATCTCTTCAAAACTCTCCAAAAAGATGGAAAATTAGATAGAGAGGTTGAGATGGGAAGGAAACCAACTTTCTATGGTGTCCGAGTGGACTGAAGTCCGATGGCTCAAATGGTAGAGCAGCGGCGTACTTAAGGTCATGGGCTCGAATCCCCAAAATAAGTTAGACAACAATTCAAACAATCGGGCCAGGAAACATAAAGGATTTAAAAGTTAGTCAAGGATTAGTATTAGTCAAGGAGCAGCACTCCAATTTCATTTTTGGGCATCAACGATTTGGTTATTGTATGGATGAACAGGAACTTATGTTTATTTGTAGATGACGTTGCCTTGATTTTATCTGCTGACTCCTTGCCGGATGAGTTAAATTCGGTTGGGCAGAATCTTGTTAAAATATCAAACTTTTCTAAAAAATCATACTAGATTTAATCTATTAACTTGATCATCAATAAATGCTTATTCGTGCTTACATGCTTGTGCCAAGAGTCGACAACATATAACTTTCCACTTACACTGCATCAGTATGAGAAACTATCAACCAATGCAAAAATTAGATCAAGTAAAATAACTAAATTACAGATAAATAATAAAAATATAGAATATTTATGTGATAAACAAGGAAATTTATTAAGAACATGATAGCCTAAATAAATTAATTCTCAATTAGAACTAAAATATTAATACCCACGAACCTTTTACAATCAGTATTCCAATTTGGAATTACTGCTTCGAGGTAGGGTACATGCAGATATATTGTTCAGCCAGTTTTTATCCTACAGAAATTTTATGATGAAAAAAAACTTACCAGGTATGAGAATAGGGTAACCCTCATATGGATACCAGCTCGTAAGGAACAGGATGAAGAGGCGGACAGCCTGGCCAAGGAAGGATCAAGTACTTCGTTTGTCGGGCCACAACCAGTATTACCCCACCCTTTAAGCACAGCGAAAGAGAGTATAAGTTGCTGGGGTATGAAACAATTCCTCAAAGAATGGAATACGTCCCCCGGATGCAGGCAATCGAAGGGGTTTCTGAAGGAAATCAAACCTAAGGAAGCGAAATGGTTACTCTCCAACTCTAGGAGGGGAATTAGGAGGCTGATAGGTGTCCTAACGGGCCATTGCCCCTTGAGAAGACACCTCTTCATAATGGGCACCCTACCAGACCCCTTCTGCCGCTTCTGCGAAACAAAAGAAGAAACGTCTCGACAGTACCTAGCTGAATGCGATAGGTATGCCATGGAAAGATTCGACACTTTCGAAGGAGAGGACATAGCTAACACACTCCCCGGGATAAAATGGTCCACAATCCTGGGGTTTGTTAATAAGTCCAATAGGTTTATGCAGGACTCGTGAGCCGACCAGGTCCCGAACCTTTTAGGGATGGGGTACGGGCCTACACAGGCTTTTAACCCCTCGGGTCCCGGGGTCTTATATATGTAAAAGAGCATGATAGCGTAAATAAAATAATTCTCAGTTAGAACTAAAATATTAATACCCACGAACCTTTTACAATCAGTATTCCAATTAGGAATTACTGCTTCGAGGTAGGGTACATGTAGATATATTGTTCAGCCAGTTTTTATCCTACAGAAATTTTATGTTGAACAAAGTCATATAAAACAAATTTCAGATACACATCAGCATCGTTATTTGAATGTTATTTAGTGACAGTTAACCAATGTTTATTTGGAGCTCATAAGGTCCGGTCTGATGTCACACAACTCCATGCAGGGAACCATCATATCCCCATGCATGGTCCAAACTAAAAATAAATATTTAACAAAAGAAAAATTAAATCAGTTCATTATTTTTGAAAAATTGTGAAAAAATTGTGTATTGATTATCCAAAAATCGTGAGATGCGATGATGTAGGTTTCAGAACAACATTTTTTTTTCTCTCGCCAACGTTTTGATCTTTAATGAGATTTATAAACATTGTTTGAATTTAGCAAATACATGTAGGATGGGGAAAAAAGTGAATTTATACAATACAAAAAAAATTTAACATTAAAAAACGTTTATAAATCCCAGTTTTTTTTATTAGATAAATTCACTTTTTTCCACACTTTTTTCCACACTTTTTTCCATTTGTTAAATTTAAACAATGTTTGTAAATCCCGGGCCCTGAAGATGATCTCAATAAAGATCTAAAAATTGGCACGAGGAAGAAAATGCTTTTCTGCAACCAACATCACACCAGACCGCATCTCACGATATCTGAATAATTATCTATTAACGGTCACTAATCTCTACAAAAATTGAAAAAAAAGTTGACCTTCCATGATGAGGTGTACAAATGGCTGTTGACGTCAGATCATGACAGAAATGACATTAGACATTTGATCATCAGAAAAAAGTAAATTTATACAATGCTAGAATTTTAGACTCAATCAAATTTGAAGGAATTTTCAAGTTATGCTCATTGTGCCATTCTTGAGTGTCGTGTTGTGAGTGCCACTGGTTGAAGTGGTGATTTTAGTGTCCCGGGTATGTGATCGATTCTCGTCAATGTCACTACTTTTTCATCTGAACCAATCTTTATATAAAAATTATAAATCACTTTAAATAATGGCGTGGGTTAATTAGGACAGACTAAAAAACAGATTACAATCATGACTCTTGGTGGTTGCGTTCCTCCAAAAAAATAAATAAATAAATAAAATAAAAAATATACATTAACCAATAATTTTTTGTTAAGTACGAACAATTAAAAACAAATAGATTAATATAAAAATATAAATATTTTCAATATTGTAGAATTGTTTGAACGTTTTTAAATATTGATATAAAAGTGGCGACTAGAAAAAAATTGGTCAAAAATCGCGAGAAAAGGTCGAACACGGCTGGTGAATGCGGATAAGGATATGGCCAAGCTTCGGATAATAAGGTGGGGACGTCCACGCTGATAGAGAAAGAGAGAGTGAGTGAGTGGTAAGATGGAAAATTGGAAAAAGTTCGAAGCCAAAAAAAGTACAAAAGCTATAGTAGTATAAAAAATGTTTCCAGGGTCGAGAGCGTTCCATCTACAGCGAACAAAGGGTCCGAACCGCCACGTGAAATAAATCCCAATACCTCAACCACTTGGAAATTACACGGTTCGCTTCATGATAAAAATTCTTCCAACTTTTTATTTTCTCGCGATTCAATAAACGGAGTAAATTTTTTCGAACACTTTACATCGATTTTTTTTTTTTTTTTCAAATGGCAGCTTCGACGGATACACGTTTCAGATCCGGTCGTACTTTAAAGCGAATATTATGAGTCTCAGAAGTACTGTTGTTTCACAAGCGTTCGTCCCAGTTGTATTATTTCATCCGAACCATATTCAGGCCGTCATGTCGAGCATTTGTCAAGTAAAAACGACTTTTTTTTTCAAAACCCTATCAAAACACGTTGCTTTAATTACACTTTTTTACACCTCACGTCGAAATAAAATTTAACAATGGAGATGAATGAATCATCCTACTGAAACAAATACCAACTCCTCAATCTGATTACTTGACATTTAAAGGAGGAAAAAGTCGAACCGTGTGGTTAAGGGCGGATAAGCTCATTTCGTAGAATGGCTGCGTATTGTGCCAAAGGTCTTGGGTTCGAATCCCGCTTATGACACTTGTTTTTCTTTTATACAAACACCCTAAATAAAAAGTATAATTTAAATAAACAATTCATTGTTTTTTAACAGTGTTGATTAGTAACAGGTCAATGAAATTATCCATCAGCCATTTTTTCTCCCATAAATAAATTTTATAATGGATTTACGTTTTCTTTGTTAATTGACCAAGTTCTTTCATTCAATCAATAATTTATTCTTTGTATGTAAGTTCTTGGTTGAGATAAGCGAGCGGGATTCGAACCCACGTCGGTTAAATACGCCGCGCTCTACCACTTGTCCAATGTCCAAATTACTTCATCCAATTAATTTATTATTTTTGTGAGGTTTTGGTGGAAATGAGAAAGTTAACGACACGAGCGGGATTCGAACCCAGGGCCTTCGGCTCATTACACCGCTGAACTACCACTTGAGCTATCGTAACTGCGATCCACTCGGGCGCCAACTCACCATCTCAACCTACAACCTTTCGAATTTTCCCTCATTTGGCCGTTTTTCTCCATTTCAATTCAACCAAAAATTTACGCCGAAAGATTAATTAATTGAAACGAGTTATTTGGTCAATCGGACTAAACATAATGGATTTATTAAGTATTGTAAAAGGAAGTATAACTTGACTAACAGCTCCCCGTGGCCAGATCAAATATCGTCGAAAACCGAATCCTGATTACACGACAACTGAATAATGGCAAAAATAAAGGAAAATTTGAGAGTTTGAGGTTGAGATGGTGAGTTGGTGTCCGAAAGGATCGCTGTTACGATAGCTCTGGTGGTAGGCAGCGGTGTATTGAGCCGAAGGTCGTGGGTTCGAATCCGCTCGTGGCATTAACTTTTTCATTGGGTTGGACTGACGTTAAGCTATGCAATCATAGGCCAAACTTGTGGCTGGATGTAGTTGCAAAGCAAAAAAAAATTCATTTCAACCAAAACCTTACAAAAAAATTAATTAATTGGACGAATAATTTGGACATTTGGCCACTAAATATCAAGGAACTAATAATATATATTTTTACGTCGTTCACAAGATCGGTAGGCTTCAATTCTCGTGAGAATTACAATTAATTCATGGTTTTAGTTGAGATGAAAAAAGTCAATGGCACGAGGGGATTCGAATCCACGAAAGGATGGAATAGCTCAAGTTGAAGAGTAGCGGGGTATTTAGCCGAGGGTCGTGGGTTCAAATCCCGCTCGTGACACTGACTTTTTTAACTCACTTTTATCTCACTCTCCCACCATTCCTAATTTTTGTCTCAACCAAGGCCGTTACATACACGCACAATATACAGGGTGTATCAACTTGTACAGTCTAGTGATCGCTTGGCCGTAACAGATTTAATATAATGTTCTCATCTAGACGGGAATTGACATTAACGTTGTTATTTTAAACAACAGACCGAAATTTTTATTGCACAGAGCTCGAGTCTAGAGCTTATTTTATGCCACTTTTGCTGAAAGGCAATTTTTGATAGGATCGACCATTTCTGAGTTATGCCCGACGGAAGCCACTTTTTTAACAAAAAAAATGGCCTTAATCGGTTTATAATTTAAAAAAGCAAGGGTTTTATACTCTGCCTTTTTGTGCGGGCAGCTTGTTTGAGTATTGGTTATAAACAGAGATTTTAATCAACGGAGGAATCTGCCACAAAACATAAGGTGAGAGTCTTTATGAAAATAAAACGGACTGAATGATGATAAAAAAATTTCTAAGTTAATATAACCTAAGCGAAAAAGCAACACCACGATCCATACCCTATTCTAAGATGATTCTTATTCTAAATTAATTTGCTAATGCTAATCGTTTTCCAAAGAAACAGGGTTGGCCATGAAATGCGCCTTCCGTCAGACATAACTCAGGAATGATTTTATCAAAGTTTTCCTCTCGGTAAAAGTGGCATCAAATAAGCTCTATAATCGAATTCTACGAAAAAATCTTGAATGAAAATATGAACTTCTCATTTGAAATAACAAAGTTAATGTCATTTCCGAGCTAGATGAGAAAATTATGTTAAATCAGCTACCACCACGCTATTCCCAGCCAAAATTAACTTGGGGTTTGTATAGGACCATTTTTTTGCTAAATTTTACGAATTAATTTGGTAAAATGTAGAAGTTGATACATCCTGTATATATATTATAATAAATACTAGGGGGAGTTGTAAAAGAAAAATGTAAATAATTCTTTAACTAATTGACTCATATTTATCGGACATAACTCTAGTCACAAAGTTTGGAAAAGTTTGTCGTTCATCTTACCGTTGAAACGTGAGTGCCGCAAGGTACAGTCTTGAGCCAAATTTTAGTTTATTCATATTTTTTTAATTATTTTATTTAACTCTTGACTACATACACATTATGTTTTGCTAATAAATACAGTATTCTGAAGGGCATCGCCAGCAACGAGAAGAAACGCTCGTCGGCCATCAGTCAGAGAACTTTTTTGCTGAAATGCAGACAACACAAGGCACTGAAGATGATCCCAATAAAGATCGAAACGTTGGCACGATAAAGAAAATGTTTTTCTGAAACCTATATCACACCAGAGCGCATCTCACGTTATCTGAATGATTATCGCTTAACGGTCACTAATCTCTACACATTTGTACAGAAGAACTACGTTTTTGTTTTTTTTCTTCAATGATATAATATCAGGCCCATGTTTACACTAGCACTTAGTTACTTAGCACATATTTACAATCTTTAGTCCGTATGAAGTTTTCTTTTTAGCCATCTTTGTTGGCGGGGTGGAGGCATATTCGCTGGAAATTGCTCAATTGCCGGATTCGGGTGGGAGTCAGCTTTGTCAAGCTGCATTGTGTATCTCGTCTTTAGTTCGTCTTCTACCGATGACAACGATATTTCATCGTGGAGCTGTTCCACAACCATATTGGTTTCATTAGATTTAGATAAAAGAGTAGCTTAAGTGGAATTTGGACAGAATTGCTAGAGAGGATTGGTTTGTGACTGCTTGTACGCAAGCAAATTCACGTTAAACATGAGGATTTGTCGTTATTCCAGGTGAGATGCGAGACCAGGTGCAGCCCCAGGTATGGGGTACGCTCCATATGAATCCGCTTGAGGTACATTTGTTCCACCGAGTACTGACTTGTGTGAGGTCTTCTTGCGGTCGGGTGAAGTTAATGAGTTCGGACTTAGTCACTTTAACTTAGCAATTCACCTTAACTTTCCACTTGGATGTCCAATCATCAATTTGTTGGCAGTAATTCTGCACCTTCTTTTCTAAATCACTGGGCGTGATGCTTCGAGACAGAAGAGCTTTGTCATCGGCAAATTGGACTATTTCCATGTTTCTATCTGCTGGAAAGTCATGCTCGTGTAATGTAAAGGAGGGGCACAGAACACTTCCTTGAGGAACACCCAGTTACTTCCGAGTTTGCGGCTTTATAGCTGACAAAAAATTTTCTGTCGGTCACATAAGACAGCCGGTAGTATGTATCTGGTAATAACTTTTTAATCTTACATAAAAAGACCTCATGTCACACGCAAGCCAAGGCCTTTTCGGTATCTCTGGACCTAGACATTAATTTTTTTCGTCGTAAATTTATAGCGTTTTATCCACTAATCTGTGGAGTTTCCGCGCAAAAGAATGAGATGCTTTGAATCCAAATTGCCTGTTCGATGATCTTTCATAGAGTTGGCAGCAAACTTATTGGTCGATGACTGGTCGGTTTATCCCATTCATTTTATTTATAGGTAATACTTTATTTTATTTTTTATTTATATTTTTTTATTTTTATTTTATTTTATTTTTTTTTATTTTTTTTATTTTTTTAAGTGTGCGCTTTGAAGGATCCCATTGTATATTTGTGTTAACAGTACGAGACATTTTCTAGACATACGTATCAATAGTAACCTTACAATCATGTCCATACCTGGTGCATAATTTTATTTATATATTAATCATTTTTTGAATTTCCTGGAAAAATATTTAGTTAGGCATACAATACTTGTATCATTTTCTCAGTTGATAATTTAATTAAGTTATCTAAAACTATAAATAATGATATGAAAATGATTAATTTTTTATTAAACTCAAACGTTTTACTTTTAAACAAAAATAACTGTAATGTATTACACCTTTCATTGAAAAAGAAAATAAATAGTAATAATTTAAAATTTGTTTGTCATGATGTGATGATGAAGATGCGCCCTTGCTGGTCTGTCCCTTTTGCAGGGGGATTCTTTCTTACATCGTTAGAAATCATGGTGTTTGAGAATTAATTTACATATTGATTTTTTTTTGTTTCCCATCGGAGAAAGCATTTTTATAAATTTAAAATTTTAAGAAACTCCATCAAAATTGAAATCTTAAATGCAATACATTTTTCTCTTGTTTCCTAAAATAATTTATGTTATATAAATTGTTTCCTGGGGCAGTACTAATAAATGGTACACTGACTAAGGACGTAACTATGAACTCACTTCTTTAAAAAATTTACACAAACCCTTATAGGTATAAAAAGAAAAAAAATATATACGGTGAATTTAAAGTAATGAATCCGTACTAAATTTTTCATAAATGTTCATGTTTGTAAATATATAAAAATAATTTTGTTTCATTAAGTGTGGCACTTTTGTTTTTGAGGATTATTATTTAAAATTTCAAAGACTGCAAAGATGGCAAACATTTATTACTTAAAAAAATATTAAATTTTAAATTGTAGTTAAGATATGTTAAAGCCAAGATTTAAGTTGGATGGTGTTTTTTTTTTTCACTTTACAAGTTTATTCTCTATTGTGTTTATTTGGTTTACATTTTGACAATCAAATAGATTACACGGCATTTGAAAAAGAAAAGGCGAGGTTGAGGTGGGGTGTCCGAGTAGATCGAAGTGGTAGAGCAGCGGTGTATCTAGGCGAAGGTCGTGGGTTCGAATCCCGCTCGTGACAATGATTTTTTTATTTAAATCATCTTAAATAAAGATTTATTATTATTATTATTATTATTAATAGTGGCAATAAGAACAATTTCACTTAATTATTCTTTGTATTTTTGTTCCTGGCTGAATTAATTAGTTAATAAGATCAATTAGGACCCTCTAAACAGATATGGATTAATAACAGTAATAGTAACACCACACAATTATGTAATATAATATAGAAAATGATAGAAAATAAATATGTTGACTCTTGCCAAAAAATTATTAATAGTGTGACGATTTTTACATTAGAGAATAAAAGCTTGGGAATAAAAGTTAAAATTGAGAATAAAAAAAGGACGGATTCATTAAAACTAAACAGTTTCCTAAGCCATTAATATTTGATGAAAGTATATCTCGGGAAAGAGTACTCTTATGGGTGAATGTCACCCTGAACTTTCAGCCCGACACATGGACTACTGAGGATTTCGTGGGAATAATCGCCGAGAAGAGTTCAGTAAATTTTTCTAACTAGTTGAATGTTATGAAAAATTCCATCTTGAAAAATAACATAGCTCTAAAAGAGAAAAGGGTCGATTGGTGGTTTGCATTTCGACCATAGACCATTCAGAACTCTTTGTCAAGGAGTCTACTTGTCAAGTGAATTATTTATTGTAATTCTTTTCGATTTGCTGATTTCCAATTTTTACCTTAAAAAATAAAAAATAGTCCTTCATATTAAATAGTGTCGTTAACATTTTCAATTCATTTATTAGGTAGTCTGGGATGGTAAGTAAGTGTCAAGAGAAATTAACGATGCATCTCGTCGGGAATCTTTTATTTCCGAGCAATTTACCTCTCTGGACTTGAATGAATCCGCTAGAAAATCGGTACGCATTTCCCCCACAATGGAGTGATCCTTTGTTCTCCCTCGTCCCTCACTCTCGCCCTCTCTCTTTCGCCTCCTTATTCTTTCTCTTCGATCCGCTCTTACCTTGTTTTATTTACACAATATCCGCTTTCATTTTTCCATCGTAGCGGACCTTTCATGGGAAAGCAATTGAATCAAGCCAAACATAAAACTGGATTAACGATCCGGGATTTTCCTCCCTTCCCACCGAAAGGGCAATCCCTTAAAAACGACGGAGGGGGGGGGGGTTAGTGACGAGATTACCCGGAAAACCGTCCGCTCCCTTTTAAGTCTTTTATGGCCAATAAACATCGTTAATCTTCACCCACTAATCCTTTGTTTCTATCATTCCTTTATCAGAACCTATGTAATTTCAACCTATTTGGTCATAACATAATAGCCTTATTACTGTTAGCATAAATGCACTTCCAACACGACACGCAGGGATGGTACAATTAAGCAGAAAACAAACACTTTGAGTGAGTAGAAATACTTTGAATTTTTGTTTTCATTATATAAATTCACTGTTTTCCACAACATACATGTATTTGTTAAATTTAAACAATGCTTATAAATCCCAGGCCATGATGGTTTGGTAGAAAATTACACGATTTTGTTCATAATTTACAATTAACAATTTATTTCATGCTTTTGCTTTTAAAATTACTCGATTTCCATCGAGTAGCTTCAGAATAGTACACTCATATTTTTATAGTTTATTTTATTTAAATCTAGATGAACATGCACGTGGGGGCACTCTGAACACGACGCGCAAGAATGGCACAGTTACACAGAAGATAAACACTCTGAGCCCTGAAGATGATCTCAATAAAGGTCGAAACGTAGCACGATAAAGAAAATATTTTTTCTGAAACCTACATCACACCAGACCGATATCAAACGATTTCCGAATAATCATCGACTAACCACCAAACATAAATGTTGAAAGATCACACAAAACACACAGACACTTGGTATAGACTAGTAAAACTAATTTCCTGAAATATCTGTTTTTTTGTGTGTTTTTTTGCTGGGCCTTCCGACATCTGGGTCATTTCAGCCCCCACTGAGTCTATATTCTATACCCGTTCAAAATTATATTATAATATTATTATTTCACAATTAATTACGGTTTTTAGTTGAGATGGAAAAAAGTTAATGGCACGAGAGGGATTCGAACTCACGACCTTCGGCTAGATACGCCGCTGCTCTACCACCTGAGCTATCGTGACCTCGATCCACTCGGACATCAACTCCCCAACTCAACCACCCCTTAGGAATTTAGTCGGTCCAGCGGACCAGGAAAATGGTGAATTAATATTATTATTTTTTAAACTATGTGACAGTGCAGTTTAGAGTAAACAGCGTTGGATTTGGAATGTAATATCAAAAGTCTGCCAACAGTTGATCGGAAAATAGCATTGGGACATGTGAATTTTCAAAACTAGGCAACTTACTTTATTGCTGAAATAGAGCTAATAGAGTTAAAGTTAAAAGACATTTTTGACGCATATGAAACCTAACGAATAAACCCAAATCTGTAGGTTCGCCATGAAAAGTATTTATTTTCTGATAAAAAAGATCTATAATTTTCATTCTCTATCATCACTGATACCAATGAGAAAACTCTTTCAGAATCACAAGAATTTACCTTTTTTCTTTCAACTTCAAAAAGAAATTTCGTTTCGCCAAATGAAGTTTAAAACGATCAGGCTGAAATGTTGGCTACCTACAAACATGTAAAATGGTAGAAAGGAAAACGCAAAAATTTAATATGTAGTCATGTATAATTCAAAATTTCTTCGAATTTGATTGAGTCAAAAATTCTAGCAATGTTTATAAATTCAAGGCCCTTAAGATGATCTCAATAAAGATCGAAACGTTGCCCCGATAAAGGAAATATTTCTCTAAAACCTACGATACATCAGACCACATCTCTCAAACTCGAAATAATCATTCATCACTAATTACGGTACAGTTGCAATTCAAAACTATAAAATTACCCAAGTTTGGTGAAAAGATAAGAAAAATTACTCTAAACCCTGAGGACGATACACGGTGTAAAATGTTCTCTAAAAGGATACAGCTTCAAGTTACTTCCTCCCAAAAACAACAACAAAATGTCGTAACAGAATGGAATCGAAAGTGGTAAAATCAAATCAGGAGATCTCACTTTCTGAAGACTTTACTCGACCATTAACCAATGCTTAACAAAACAGATCGCATTAACAACCAAAAAGTGACTCATCACATGACACAGAAACAACAGTCAATTTTTTTTCCTTTCGCCGTGAAAATGAACTGTTACAATGAAGGAATACTGTGTATGTGGTACGCATCAAGTGCAAACATGGAACATTGACGTCCTGTTGAAAAAATTCAGTAGTCGATATATGATAAAAACGGTCTTAACTGATGGAAGATAGCTAAAAGTGTTTTTCTTTTTTTTTTTTTAATTTTAGAAATTTATTTTCTTTTTTATCTTCGTTGTATGTAGTTTCATTCAAACCTATTGAGAAACTTTTTTTTTAACTCAGGGTTATCAAGTTCTGCTTCATTTAGTTTTTTCGAGTTTTGTTTCTCTATAGTTGCTATTTAGTTATATAATAGGACTATGGAATTAATTTTATGGAAATAAACTAACACTAAATCTTTCATAAACTGCTAAATTCAATTAGTAAAAAAATTTAATTTACACCGTCGTTAGAAAATTTAACAACGTCTGCGTTTTTAATCATCTTTGTATCGGTATATCCTATTTTTTTAAAAATAAAATCGAACCAAAATGCAGAACTTTTATGGTGAATAGGAAAAATATTATCTGTTAATTCAATTTTTGTCTTTGAGCAATATTTATTCCGCGTTCATTTTTGAAATGTTTGTAGCTTTGACATCACTCCGTCGTACCTCACTGCTTTTACAAATTCTTGCCAAGACCTCTATCGTAAAATCTTCCGTTAAAAGTGTCCGTCAATTTAAGTTTGAATCTAGTTGATACCGAGACATTGAAAATTTAGATCGATTTACATTTTAATGACGGCTTCATGTACGTGGCCAAGGCGAAGTTTACAGCAACAGTTGTGGATCACCCTGTATTAAATCAATAACATCTTAACATGGTGTAACACACATGGGAAGTAAATAATAGACCGTCGGCTGAATTTAGTTTACATATATAAACCGTTGGGTAATTTCCCAACCCACGGTTATACTAAACCGGCAATACCGGCAGGTCTTGCAGAACTGTTGGTCCTTGAAATAAAAAAAAATACTTTTTTCCTATTTCACTGGTTTCGTGGTCCGTTCGACCAAGTAATATAACACAATTAATTACGGTTTTTAGTTGAGATGAAAAAAAGTTAATGGCGCGAGAGGGATTCGAACCCACGACCTTCGGCTAGATACGCCGCTGCTCTACCACCTGAGCTATCGTGACCTCGATCCTCTCGGACATCAACTCCCCATCTCAACCTCAACCATTTCAATTGTCGTCGAGAATCCAAACAGATTACACGATATTTGAAATATGGCAAAAGGAGATGGGGAGTTGATGTCCGAGAGGATCGAGGTCACGATAGCTCAGGTGGTAGAGCAGCGGCGTATCTAGCCGAAGGTCGTGGGTTCGAATCCCTCTCGTGCCATTAACTTTTTTTCATCTCAACTAAAAACCGTAATTAATTGTGTTTTTTCCTATTATTGACCATAGGATCATGTGGCGGGTTGGAATATGGCTCTTATTAACCTATTCATATCCATAATTGTACCTAATCTAACCTGATGTGAAATGACATGCATGATATACAACCAGCAGATTGGATTTCAGACGTGTGTTTGGCATTATGGGCGTTATATGGAAAGCTACCCATTGGCAGCCGCTTTGGATTAATGAGATGATATTAATCATTTAAGAGGTCTCTTATCCATATTCTTTTCAGACGTTTACGTTGCAATTGTGGGGAATGGAGTAGTCGTATTTGTGTGTTGGTGTGATTTTGTAATTTACTATGAAAACGTCTGTAATTGTGTAAAGGTGATATGTTGTGACTTTGAGGGATTAAACTTTATTTTCCAAAGATTGCTCCATTTCTCAATTGTTGATAAGTGGTTTTGTAACATGAGTGAAGCTTGTGTAGAAGAGAGATGGCTTGTTAATATGGCGGTGTCATCTGCGTATGTGGCGGTAAGTGTATTCTCATTTGTGGGCATATCAGAAGTAAAAATTGTGTACAACAGCGGAGCGAGTATTGACCCTTGTGACACACCCGCAAGCACTTCTTCCTTCCCAGAAGTCTCCGTACCCTGGTTTACTGCGAAAAATCTCTCTTTACGGTATGATTGTATAATCAGATAATATACCTGGGGTAAAAATAATTTTAATTTATATAATAATCCCTCAAGCCATACTTTGTCGAAGGCCTGAGAAACATATAGAAACACTCCAGTCGCGTACAGTTTCTGCTCGAGACACGAAGTAATGAAATCTGTGACTCTGTGAAGTTGATGAGTGGTGGAATGATGGGTTCGAAAGCCAAATTGATGGTCTGGTAAGATGTTGTTCGAAGTAGCAATAGAGATAATTCTTTTGTAAATTAATTTTTCGAATAATTTAGAAGGAACGGGTAACCAACTAATAGGTCGATAAGATGATGGGGAGCTTAAATTTTTATGGTGCTTTGGGATCATTTTAATGTAAGAAAGTTTCCATTGTATGGGGAGTTCTCAAAATTGAGTTAAATAAAGAAGTCAGAAAGACGACTGCTTTTTTGGAAAGTTCTTGTAGAACCTCAGCTGTTATCAAATCATAACCAGGTGATTTCTTTTTAGGAAGCTGTCGTATTCCTTGTGATGCTTGTTTTGGAGTTATTGGTTTAGGTGGCAGATCTAGGGGCATAGGTGTCTCAAGTGAATCTTTTATAAATTTATCGTGTTCAGTGTTCATTACGTTATGAGGTTTGAATACTTCAGAAAGATGTTTCGCAAATGTTTTGGAATTTTCTTTATCAAAACGATCTAGGTTCCATCATCATTCCTGACAGATGTTGAGACAACGCTATGACGCAGGATACGTTTAGTACTACGGCAGAGGCTCCCATCCTCTGTTGACAAGCTTTTTAAATGTGTTTCATATGATTGTTGTTTAAATTGTTTTATTTCTTTTTTTAATGCATTCAAAAGTTTGTTGTAATTTTGTTTGTCAATGACTGTTGCCAAAGGTTTCTAGCCCTTCTTTTTTCGGATATTAATTGCCTTATGTAGAAAGGATAATTTGGAAGATTTTGTTTTTGAATATGAGGCAATGAAGATTCCCACGCTGCATTTTGTATTGTTTTTGTAAATAGATCAACCGCGTTTTCTAGTTCTCCAGATGTTTTTAATCTAATTGGGACCGAAAGTTTTTCATCAACCAAGGAACGAAATTTTTTCCAATTCATTGGTCCAGGAGTTAGAGTAGGACGATTGGTAATAATAAGTTAAAACATCGCATAGAAGAGTGTTGGCTAAACGTCTAGAATTGCGCTGGTTAACATTGCCTTGGAAAGCGTTCTGCCGGCATTCATACGTCAGTTAACACTACAATGTACAGATAAAATTATTATAAAATAAGTGACAGTGAACGTCTGTGTTGTTTAGTGACCATTAGCCAATTATTACTTGGAAGATTAATTAGAGACTGTGAGATGCTTTCTGGTTTAACATTAACGTAAATTACAAATAATTAAGGTTTTCAGTTGATATGAAAAAGTCAACCATACGAGCGGGATTCGAACCCACGATCGACTAAACTAAAAACCTTATTTAATTGTAATATATTAATTGATCAAGTGGACCACGAAATTAGTGAATTTAATGATTTAAAATGAAGTATACTTCACTAAAGCTCTTTGTGGCCATTTCATTTGTCGTCGAGAATCCAATCCGATTACACGACATTTGAAAAATGGCAAAAAGGAGGGAAAATTCAAAAGGTTGAGATGGGAATTGGTGTCCCAGTGGATCGAGGTCAGGATAGTTCAAGCGGTAGAGCAGTGGCGTATCAAGCCAAAGATCGTGGGTTCGAATCCCGTTCGTGCCATCGACTTTTTTATCTAAACCAAAAATCTTAACTAAATGTAATATATTAATTTCAACCGGACCACGAAATAAGTGATATTAATATAAAAATAATTTTCATAGACGTTGTTCTCATTTATTATTTTTGCTTTAATTGGCATTCTAGATTGCATAAAATATGAAATAAACCGTTCAAATTGATCATGTGAAGTAACGGATGAACGAAATTTATTAAATGAAAAACTTAAATGAATCAGACTTACTTAGAAATAAATTGCATATTCATTACACAAGTTTTTTTTTTCTGGAGTTGCCTTTTTCAATTCTCAGTTTTAATTAAACTGTGAAAAAATAAACAAACTTCTTAAAAAATTATAAATGACACGTCATTTTATCATTGAAAATCATTTTGTCCCTCGACGATCCCGACACATTGACAATTCGATTACAACAATTTTGTTTTGCCATACACATTGACCTTGTTGATCCGGAGAACCATTTTGTGAATTTAAAGCTCTTAGGTAGTGTACGAGTAGTAGGTACGAGGTAGGGTCTCGTCCAATGGTAATTTAAATATCAGTTTATGTGACAAGTAAGGTGACTGCGAAGCTGAAGATATGGTTTCAACAGGGTGAACCCAAACCAAGCAGGAAATCAACTGGAAACAAGATGTTTTATCTCAATTTACTCTTACATGTTTTAGCATTAAAAAAATGGTGTGGCCAACGCCTAGTCGTACGGCATGTAGGCAGTAGGCAGCACTTTCACTCAGCATTTTTCTGGGAATCAATACGATCACGAGGGGTTGGACGGACATTAGAGCAACTTGATTACGAACAATTTCATTATTTGAAGCCGGCTTCTCCATTATCTGCTTCATTTTTGTAGGTCCTTCATCGCCTACCTTTACATCATCAACTTCACAACCCAACACCAAAAAAATCTACCTTTTTCAATTCCATAACATCTTGTTTTAATATCCTCAAGACCACTATTTAACTTCTCGCGGGGCATAACGGCAAGTGACCATATGAATATCGAAAAATATCAAACTACCTCAGATTTAAAAAAAAAAAAAGAATTGTAAAAATTGTTACGGGTAACTAGCAAGCGAAGTGAGGTGCACCCTAATCATAAACGTGCGTAAGCTATTGGCTACTAAGCTGGAACAAAGTAGTAAAATTAATTTTCAAATGTACTAGAAACTGATACACAGTCAAAATCTACGAAAGGATTAAAATAGAAAAAATACAAGAAATTGTAGAAAAGTTTCATTTTCAATAATGGTAATAATATAAACAAACTACTAATTCTAAACGTAGTTAATAACTTAATTAAATTGCATTTTTAAAAAGGTATTGTTTGTTCTGCATTCCTGTTTATCTGTCTTTTTTCTCTTACTTTCAATCTCACTCTCCGTTTATTTAGATCTTCTTTATGTCTTATTTACGACTCCAGACGGTATTCTTTCCCGTTCAGTAAAACCCACTCATGCTGCGGAACTGTTTTCCTGCAAAGGGTCAATATTGAAATCAGCTCGTCGATTTTAAATTTGAAAGGTGCCGTAAAACGGATGGAATCGTTATCGAAAAATAAGTATAAAAGAAAGAGGACGAACTATCATAAAAGGGTACGAGTGGGTTGAACAGGTCTGAGGGCGGGTATTGGCTATGATTGTCGCCGTTGTTACGAGCTCCCAAAGAAGCCAGGCATCAAGGACTTGATTGTTCGGCTCCTTCCTCCGTGACTCCAATCATTCCACAAGCAGTAGAATTCAGATTACTGTACTTGAATTGCAAACAGAGCTTATATCGATTGAGGTAAAAACGTTCTCTTGTCTGGCTGATTAATATCAATCTAACGTTTTAATTTTCAACACAATTACTTAATGGATATTAAAGCATCCCCGTTAAATTTTAATATATTTACGTTTATTCTACATTCCAAAAATATTTTTTTATAAGATTAAGTCATAGTGTAAAGAAAATCAGCAAATTCTGTAGAAAAAATGTAATGGGTAGTGAACGTAAAAATATGGCCTATAGCACATGGTGGAAGTGAAAACTTACATTCTAAATTGAATGAGCGTTACTTCTTCGAGCGTGACGGCTCAGTCTCATTCAATGCTCACAAAATGAGCGTTATATATTCGAGCGTGACGACTCAGTCTCATTCAATGCTCACAAAATGAACGTTATATTTACGAGCGTGACGTTCCAGTCTAGTCTCATACAATGCTGACAAAATGAGCGTTATATCTTCGAGCGTGACGGCTCAGTCTCATTCAATGTTCACAAAATGAGCGTTATATCTTGGAGCGTGACGGCTCAGTCTCATTCAATGTTCACAAAATGAGCGTTATATCTTGGAGCGTGACGACTCAGTCTCATTCAATGGTCACAAAATGAGTGTTACATCTTCCAGCGTGACGACTCAGTCTCATTCAATGCTCACAAAACGAGCGTCATATATTCGAGCGTGACGACTCAGTCTCATTCAATGCTCGCATAATGAGCGTTACATCTTCCAGAGTGACGGCTCAGTCTCATTCAATGCGCCTAAGGAAGTTTTCACTTCAAAAAGTATCCCCTTTAATACTAGATATTTGCACCTCTGACAAGAATCAAATCAATTAAACGTTTATGAATTTCTTGGAAAAGATTTCTGATAAAATCCTGAGAAATTCCATCTCGTTCGTTGCTATCAGCTTTCAGGGGGTTCAGGATCAGACTTTCGTCGTAGTATTCGTCACTTAACTTGGTCCCAAATAGTTCGATTGGGTTCAAATCTCGCGACACCAAGAATTCAGTTGCAACTTCATTCAAGCGGTCATCATCAATATGTTCTATACAGGGTCTGGCATTGTCCGGGATTAGCAAGATGTGAGGGGCAAATAGTACTACATTTTCTTCGGTTATGTCTTGTAAATTAGATATCTTCGTCACAAACCAATCCGGTGTCGGTGTCAAAAGAAATACCACCATAAAACCTCAACTAGAAAGTGTAGAATGCCAGCTGAGGCGTACTTTTATCGCGAGCAATTCCATATAAATTTACGGTCATCTGAAGATTTGGATCTGTCTGGACTCCGTAAAAAGGACGCGTCTCCAATGTTCCAAAGTCCTATTCACATATTCTCATGAAATTCAACTCACTAATTTAGTGGACCACTTGACCAATTGATACATTACTATTAATTAAGGTTTTTAGTTGAGATGAAAAAATGGCATTTGAAAATGGCAAAAGGAGGGAAATCTCAAAAGGTGGGGTTGATATGGGAAGTTGATGTCCGAGTGGACCGTAGTCACGATAGTTCAAGTGGTAGAGCAGCGGCGTAGTTAGCCGAAGGTCGTGGGTTCGAATCCCGCTCTTGACAATGATTTTTTTATTTAAATCATCTCAAATAAAGATTTATTATTATTATTATTATTATTAATAGTGGCTATAAGAACAATTTCACTTAATTATGTGTAGCTTTGTTTTTATCCCAGCCAATACCTTACACGAAGATTAGTTATAATATAGTTTGCATGCCTGTACAGGATAATCGGATGACTGAAGGAATTTGCCCATTCACGCTAATAAATTACGTTCGCAAATACGTTAAGACTACCCAGAGTACGAGATATTCCTAAGAGTAATTGGGGATATACCAACTCCATTCAAGCAAATAAGTTACAATTAAACATTCATTCCCACTCCACAAGTGTAATCAATATTTGTCGGAGTAGTTGCAGATATACTATTACATTCATGCTAATAAATTGCTTTCATTTAATTAAGTTTAGGTGATATGAAAAAAGTCAGTGTGACGAGCGGGATTCGAACCGACGATCTTTGGCTGGTAGAGCAGCGGCGTATCTAACCGAAGATGTGGGTTCGAATCCCGCTCGTGACATTGACTTTTTCAACTCAACTAAAAACCTTAATTAATTGAAATGTATTAATTGGTCAAGCGGGCCACTGAAACTATGGAATTTGTTAAGTAAAAGTGAAATGTACCTTCACTCAAGCTTTCCATGGCCATTTCAATTGTTGTCGAGAACCATTTATATTACATGACATTTGAAAAATGACAAAAAGAGAACAATTGAAAAGGCAAGGTTCAGGTGTGGTGTCCGAGTAGATCGAAGTCACGATAGCTCAAGTGGTAGAGCAGCGGTGTACCTAGCCGAAGGTCTCGGGATTCTCAATACACCGCTGCCTACCACCAGAGCTATCGTAACAGCGATCCATTCGGACACCAACTCACCATCTCAACCTACAACCTCCCAAATTTTCCTTTATTTTTGCCATTATTCAGATGTCGTGCAATCAGGATTCGGTTTTCGATGATATTTGATCTGGCCATGGGGAGCTGTTAACGAAGTTATACTTCCTTTTACTTATTCAATTCATTATATTTAGTCCAATTGACCAAATAACTCGTTTCAATTAATTAAACTTTTGGCGTAAATTTTTGGTTGAATTGAAATGGAGAAAAATAACGAAATGAGGGAAAATTCGAAAGGTTGTAGGTTGATGGTGAGTTGGTGCCCGATTGGATCGCGGTTACGATAGCTGAAGTGATTGTTCAGCGGTGTAATGAGCCGAAGGCCCTGGGTTCGAATCCCGCTCGTGTTCTTACGCGGATAATTCGCCGGCTTCGCTCCGTGGTGACGAGCGGGGTTACTTAATATTAAATTTTAAAATAAATAAATAAAATGGGCGCCACGCTGTTTATATGCACGGAAACAGCGAACCGTAAAGGAAAACAAAATAATAAAATTAAAAACAAAACAAAGAAAATTCAGTAACCGTAAAATTAGCTTAAAAAAAGAACACAATATTTACATAAGGAAACAGAAAAACAAACACATTTATTTCAATAGAACACTAAAACATTAATCTTATAATCTAATAATAAACTTTACTTAAAAACTAAACTTCCTTAAAACTAAACTTTCCTGCGAAATAGTGTCCATATCCGCGTCTTTCCAGGCGATTAAAAAATCCCCGCTTCTGGGAGTGTGGAGCACCTTCTCTGCCGATGATCCAGTCCGCAACCGCCTTCGTCGATGGAAAGGAATTGATTTCTTTTTTTTTTCTGATTCTATGATCCGGCCAGGCCGTAGTGATATCCGTCTCGCCGCACACTCTCCGATACCCTCTACTTTTCTCTCTTAAGCTAGGCTCTCTTAATTTTGATTCACCCATCGCTTATTAATATAGGTGGCATGACATCATGTTACGTTCGTAACGTAACAGTGTCATTAACTTTTCATTTCCACCAAAACCTTACAAAAATAATTAATTAATTGGATGACGTAATTTGGACATTGGACATTCCATCCTCTAGGAACTAACTCTCGATATCAACCTACAGTCGTTCGAATTTTCTCACTTTTTGCCATTTTCGAATGTAGTGTAATCGGACTGGATTATCCGCGACTTACGAAGTGGCCATGGGAAGCTGTTTCGCGGAGTCATTCTTCTTTTACATTTTAAATTCATTTACGTTTTCCTGGACAATTGACCCAGTTACTTCTTTCAAACAATTAATTAATCTTTCTAAATAGCTCGAATGGTAGAGCATCGGTGGATTTAGCCGAAGGTCGTGGGTTCGAATCCCGCTCGTGGCACTGACTTTTTTATCTCAGCCAAAACCTTACTAAAAAAGATTAATATATAGTTTAGTGTCATCATAACTTGTCGTTAATTATTTAGTAAATCTCATTTTCAGAAAAAAAAATTCTTGTAAATTGTTTAGAATATGGTTACTAAGGGACAATACAAATGACTACAATTTTTTCTAGAAAAACGTTTGTTACAATAAGATGAACAAATTTTGAAAGAACAAAAGCTTAAAATGAACGCAGTTTTAATAGACATAATAATAGATGGGAGAATGTGTAAATTGTACTGTTTCAAAAAAATGTGTTTTTCCTCTCTGGTATCCAGTTTATTGCTTGAAGGAAGAGAAACAGCCGGCTGGATTCGGCTAGTACAAGAGCCGGTTGAACTGAATTCCCACGGAGCCATTGCCGGGCAGATAAAACGTGCATGCATTATCAACATTATGCTGATTATCACGGGAAATCCTCATGGTTTTACACAAAAGACACTCACTCGGAATTGGCCGTACAAAACCCGTTTATGAAACCGGCGTCCACCTGGGTCCGGCCAATTTCCATGGACCCTTTCCACCGGCCGTAAACACTAGTTTTATATCCAATCTAGGATGATAGGCAGTAAAGTATGACCTTAGACTGTAAACTACCGCACACCCTTTTCAGTAACTCACTGATGCTGAAATAAACGGCTTCTTTCCAGAGCGCACTTTCCGCACAAGAACTGGGACTACAAATTTTTATTAACTTTTCCGAATTATTCTTGAATTAAATTTTATTTATGCCCTCTAATCAAATTTTATTCATTCCTTTTCTCTTTTTCATATTTGGTTATTGTATAAATAAACCGTGTGTCAAACAAAAATGATAACATAGAAAAAATATTTTCAAATTTCACTGTGTATTGCGTTAAATAAAAAACAACGAAATTAAATTTACCGTTACATTTTTGCTTAATCATAAAAAATCATTATTCTCATTCATCCCGTTTAATTAAAACCGTAAATATTTTATTTTGAAGAAGAACTCATCGCACACTCCACAAATGCCAAATGGTCAGATTATATTTATTTTGTATCTTGACCCACTCTATTCTGCAGAGGTGGACAACAAAAAACAGTTTAATAAAACAAGCCTTTATTTATTAGAAAATATCAATTTCGGGGTGCTGCTCGTTCCCCTCCTACAGGCGATATGACTTAATAATTCCCAGTTTTTCTGAACAGATATACACAGGGAAATACCATGAATGTTTGCATTTTTAAAATCTGATGAGGAGGATCGGAAAGCAACCCGAAATCCACACCCGTTAATAAATAAAGACTATTTTCTTGACAAGTGTGTTTTTTACAGTGTCTCTCTGTGGAATGAAGTAGGTTAAAATAAAAAATAAATTTTAAAAACAACCTACAAAATAGAATAAGATCAATATTATCCAGATAATATCATATAATTTTTTAACATTTTAATAAAATTGCCATTAAGCAATTTCTTTTATAATGTTACTAAATTATATGTTAATTTTACGAATTTTATGTTGGCTTGAAATTAAAATTCAGGCGATACATTATATTATAAATAAAATAAATTATTTTAAAACAATTGTTTTTGTCTCAATTTGATTTAAAATATTGATTTATTTACGAGGCTTCACAACAGCAAAGGCCATATAAACCCTCAGGATGCCGGTGTTTTGAAAAAAAAAAAGTTCATTTGTAAGATTTTCGGGTAGAATGTAGTTAAGGATTCGAACCCGGGACCTTTACCTTAGAGAGATTAGCGACAAAACCGTTGCGGCGCTCGTTCTTATTGTTAAAAAAAAATTTTTGAAAATCAAGTCTGCTTCTTTGCATTAATTTGTGGATCGAGGATGAACACATTGGTATAAAAATATTTCACTTCATTTCCTGACGTTCTGTTGAGATGAAAAACCGCCTATTATTTCACAATCTTAAATTATTTTGTTAATTAAAAATATGTTGGTTTTGTCGTTTCAGCTTCCTTCATTATCATGTTTTTCCATTTTTTAGACAAGAATTCTTTTTGACCATTTGAGGGTTTTTTTAATGTCGTTTTATGTATTTTATAAGTCAAAGAATTTTTCATTGACTGTTAGATAAATTGCAGGCGATTTACATTTTTTAATTTTTATTGTTCAATTTTCGAGACGCCGAAATGGAGGGTAAATAATTTAGCCTTTCAAGAAATATTTAATTTATTTTTGAACATGAACTTCTCGGACGAGTGTGCAGGGTCTTTGTTTAGAAAGTCCGGTTGAATTTTTTTAAAACTAATTATTCTATAAAAAAAATTACTTGTTTAATATTTTCTATTCTCGTTTCAAATTTTTACCTTTTTACGAAAAAAAAAACTATAGATGGTACCTCAGGCCGGGTTCAACTTCAAAATTTAATGTGACCCTATACACCCTGATACACCATTTTAAACGTCCGTTTTTACTCCGAAAACAATGGTGAAATCAAATTTTCAGTTGATCATCAAAAGACAAAGGAACGGCAAAAAATTAAAAAAAAGGCCATTTGTCAGTTTCTTGGTGATCAAACTGTAACTACTGATTGCAATCAACACGAATAAACATTTGCTGGTTTACTCAGGGACGATCAACATTAAACATGTATTTTTTCCTTTTTTGATAGAATCAACTGTAATCTTTAAATTGGACAGCTCGTTCTTTTAAAGGATGAAAGGATGCCTCCACTGAAATGGCCTTCAGCAAGAATCTGTGAGACGCATCCAGGAGCTGACGGTTTAATTAGGGTAGTTACCCTAAAATCTCATAATGGAGATATCAAAAGACCAATAAGTAAAATTTGCCCTTTGCCATCTCGAGTAGGACGTGAAGAGTCTCCATAAGAAAAAGAAGAAATTTAAAATTTTATTTCATGTTCAATTTTTTTCTATTAATATTTGTTTATTTATAAAGTTATTTGAGATATTTCTCATTTTTTCAAAATGTATATACTCTGGCAGTTTCAATTTGTTTGTTTGTATTGAACCAATTTATTAAATTGTTTCAAGGTGGGCGGCATGTTCAGGCATTCGTCTTGTTTTTATTTTGATGATGCTGCCATCTTGCCGATCAGTAGGAAAACCGTAGCAAGAGAGGAAAATTATTTTCCTATAATAAAATGTCATGTAAAAAGAAGCGAAGTGTTGCGAGTTCTCTTTTCAACCCTAAATATTTATTGTTTATAAGCACTTCTAAAATAAGCATATAAAGATAAATTTAGCCAAAAAAAAAAACAACAAAAAACGTAGGCCAGTCCCAAATTAGCAAGGATTGTGACAGGATTGAACGTCTCAGAAGCTCTTCTCTCGTTATCTAAAACCACCTCGTTTTAAAATTAATAAGCCTGATTGTTGCAATTCTTATTTTTCGTTTTAGTATGTAGTAAAATTTATTTTATTCTCCTTCTGAGTAATCGAGACTACTTGTCAATTATTTTTACACTGGGAAAGCTAAATTGATCCCCAGTTGTTATAAGCACCATGTCTGGATCAACTAACACAATATGACAATAGATTCACATTTTATTATTTATTTCGTTTCACTTATGTGAATAAACAGCATTCAATAAATACAAAAATTGATGTCGGATATGGATTTTATAATCAAATATTTTAAATTGGGCGAAATAACTGGTATATAATTTATAGAAAAGTCCTTCCGACTTCTGACCGTTTGTTTTCTTGATTTCTGTAAAAACAATGCTAATAAAACATCCCTATATAATTATTTTTGAAAGGAAAAAATGTTTCAATTTTTCGTATTTTTTCATATCCATCTCACAAAATTCCAAGATAATTAAAACTCGGGGAAAAACATTAAATGAAGGTTTCTTTAAAATAGCTTTTTTGCGTTCATGCATATGAACACACTAGTTGTTTTCAAACAGGAATTTGTACATAGCATTTTCTTCCAAAATTTCCATTAAAATATCAGGTGAAAGTTTTACTTTTTCATAAAATTAAATTGTAAAGGTATTTTTGGGATTTCTCAAAAGATAGTTTACCCAACGATATAATACATAAAATTAACATATTGTTATACGAACATCATGTACCTATGTAATTCTGATTTTCTAAATATTTTTTTCTTCAAAAATTATTTCAAACACTAAAGTTTAACATAAATTCACTAATTTCCTGGTCCGCTTGACAAATTAATACATTACATTTAATTAAGGTTTTTAGATGAGGTGAAAAAAAGTTAACGGCACGAGCGGGGTTCGAACACACGATCTTCTGCTAGATGTGGCCATACAAAAATGGCAAAAGGAGTGAAAACTCAGGTGGGTGTTGAGATAGGAAGTTGATCCCCGAGTGGATCGAGGTCACGATAGCTCGAGTGGTAGAGCGGTGTATCAAGCTGAAGATCGTGGGTTCGAATCCCGGTAGTGGCATTTGTTTTTTCTTCTCAACAAAGACCATAAGATTACATAAAGATTAATAAATGGAAAGAAGTTATTTGGTCAATCGGGCCACGAAATCTAATAAATGAGAACAATAATACTTGTTTTTGTTCATTTTCTCTTCTGGCCCGCCTTACTGCATACATTTTGCAACGATTTCTATCTATCTTTTATCCTTTTTTTAAATTATGTGACATCATAGAAGTTTATTATATTTTATCTCATGTAAATTATTCTTATCTTCTTAATAATCTTTATTAATTTTTAAAATTTATTTTATACTATCCATAATTCACTATGTTAATTAAATTATTATGCGTGCTAACTAATCTTATAAGATCTTTATTGAGGTCATCTTTAGGAGTTGAGGGCGTTCTCAACGCGACACGCAAGAATGGCACAATTACACAAGACGTCTGTAACTCCCAGGCCCTGAAGATGATCTCAATAAAGATCGAAACGTTGGCACGATAAAGAAAATGTTTTTCTCAAAACTATTGTACATCACACCAGACCGCATCTCACGATTTCTGAATAATTTTCAGTTATCTTGTTAACACTTTTTCAACTCGGCTACTTTTTATAATGTAGAGTAACCTGATTTTATGTACGGATTTTGCGGGTTTAATGCGGCAGCATCGCGTTAAAAATACATTGTGGAGTGTAGAACGCGTTTAGAATCAAAGTTTTAAAAAAAGTTTAAGAATTTCCTTAAGCATTTTTTATTCATTTTCCAACTTACCAATCCTTTTTCTCAACTAAAAACCTTAATTAAAAGTCAACAGCAATACTGGACTTGTATGTACCGTTCTATAAGCAGTAAATTTCAATTGAATTTTTTTTACATTTATGTATTTCCTCACGGGCAAACAGTGCAGGCACAAAAATGTCGTTTTTATGTTAAAGGCAACGTTTGTAATGTTGAAGCAACAAATTTCTTTTTTGACGTTGTCGTGGTTTAAAAGTGAAAGTTTCCAGTATGAGGCGTGAAAATTGCCGAGGCAATCAACCGTCATGTTGAGGGCGAAGTCTAACATAAGAAGTATCAAGGGTGAAAGTATCTCATCAACTAAATATCCGGTAAACTCCCACACGGCCATAAACCATGCCTAAACCCTGGGTCCACTTCAGTTTCTTCAATAAATTTAAATCCCCCACCCTTTACCGGAAAGGGCAAGGGCGGAATTTGAAAAATAAATGGGGAGCCGACGAACCCGGCGACATTTATAACCTTTAAATCCCCGGGCCCGGCGAGGACACGCTGAATTACGTTGCATAAGAAGAAACTTCGGTTCGGTTTCGGCTTATCTCGACAATTTAACTCCCTCTTTATATTTTATGTTATATCATAATCGCATTCAGTTTAATAAAGTATTAAATTTACGTTCAAATGACTTTAACACTTATTCGACCTTTATCTTCAGGCATTTGCCGAAAATATAACAGAAATTCATTTCTATCAAAACCTATTTGATTTAATTTTTTCTCATACTAAAAAAATTATACACGGGGTTCGGCTACTCATGTTTTTC
The DNA here is from genome assembly GCA_039619505.1 of Cimex hemipterus. Taxonomy (NCBI): domain Eukaryota; kingdom Metazoa; phylum Arthropoda; class Insecta; order Hemiptera; family Cimicidae; genus Cimex; species Cimex hemipterus. The sequence continues at coordinate 24,342,390 of CM077107.1, forward strand.
GAGACCTTGTTTTAAATAAACAATGATCACTCCAAAATTAAAATGATTTGGAAAAATCAGTTCATACCATTGAAAACTAACTTAAATTTCTAATAAGATGTGGCCAATACTAAATTTGTAAACATCCATGAAATAAACTTTTTAGAAGCGAGATTTTTGAAAAGAAATTTCAAAGTTGAAACACTTACGATCAGAAAAACATTTTCTATATACTTATTCATATATCGTGAGATGCGATCTGGTGTGATGTAGGTTTGAGGAAAACATTTTCCTTATACTTATTGAGATATCGTGAGATTCGGTCTGGTGTGATGTAGGAATTAGAAAAAAAATTTCCTTTTACTTATTCAGATATCGTGAGATGCGGTCTGGTGTGATGTGGGTTTGAGGAAAACATTTTCTATATACTTATTCAGATATCGTGAGATGCGGTCTGGTGTGATATGGGTTTGAGGAAAACATTTTCTTTAACATTACTAAGATATCGTGAGATGCGATCAGGTGTTATGTAGGTTTGAGGAAAACATTTTCTTTATACTTATTCAGATATCGTGAGATTCGGTCTGGTGTGAGGTATAAATCAGAAAAACATTTTCCTTTTACTTATTCAGATATCGTGAGATGCGGACTGGTGTGATGTGGGTTTGAGGAAAACATTTCCTCTGACATGACTAAGATATCGTGAGATGCGATCCGGTGTTATGTAGGTTTGAGGAAAACATTTTCTTTATACTTATTCAGATATCGTGAGATTCGGTCTGGTGTGATGTATAAATCAGAAAAACATTTTCCTTTCACTTATTCAGATATCGTGAGATGCGGTCTGGTGTTATGTAGAAATCAGAAAAACATTTTCCTTTTACTTATTCAGATATCGTGAGATTCGGTCTGGTGTGATGTAGGAATTAGAAAAAATTTCCTTTTACTTATTCAGATATCGTGAGATGCGGTCTGGTGTGATGTGGGTTTGAGGAAAACATTTTCTATATACTTATTCAGATATCATGAGATGCGGTCTGGTGTGATATGGGTTTGAGGAAAACATTTTCTTTAACATTACTAAGATATCGTGAGATGCGATCAGGTGTTATGTAGGTTTGAGGAAAACATTTTCTTTATACTTATTCAGA
>CM077107.1:24343529-24374063 GCA_039619505.1 Cimex hemipterus
AGGAAAACATTTCCTCTGACATGACTAAGATATCGTGAGATGCGATCAGGTGTTATGTAGGTTTGAGGAAAACATTTTCTTTATACTTATTCAGATATCGGGAGATTCGGTCTGGTGTGATGTAGAAATCAGAAAAACATTTTCCTTTTACTTATTCAGATATCCTGAGATGCGGTCTGGTGTGATATGGGTTTGAGGAAAACATTTTCTTTATACTTATTCAGATATCGTGAGATGCGGTCTGGTGTGATGTGGGTTTGAAAAAAAAAAAAAAACATTTTCTTTAACATTACTAATGTATCGTGAGATGCGATCAGATGTGATGTAGGTTTGAGGAAAATTTTTTTAATCCTTATTCATATATCGTGAGATGCGGTCTGGTGCGATGTAGGAATCAGATAAACATTCTCTTTTGTACTTATTCAGATATCGTGAGATGCGGTCTGGTGTGATGTGGGTTTGAAAAAAAAAAAACATTTTCTTTAACATTACTAATGTATCGTGAGATGCGATCAGATGTGATGTAGGTTTGAGGAAAATTTTTTTTACTCCTTATTCAGATATCGTGAGATGCGGTCTGATGTGATGTAGGTTTGAGGTAAACACTTTCTTTATACTTATTGAGAAATCGTGAGATGCGGTCTGGTTTGATGTGGGTATCAGAAAAAAATTTTCTTTATCCTGCCAACGTTTCGATCTTTTATTGAGATCATCTTCAGGGCTTTGTGTTGTCTGCATTTCAGCTAAAAGGACATCACCAACAATGAGAAGAAACTCGCATCGGCCATCAATCAGAGAACCTTTTTGTATTACGTTTTCTGAAATTTGGTGGTTTCTAGATTTAGAAATAGTATGTTTTGCAATATTGAAGGAAAAAAAAATTTTTAAATCTCACTACTAAAACGCTTATTTTAGGAACGTTTACAAGTTTAGTATTGATCGCATCATACTGTAAAGTTTAGTTTAAGTTGATATTTTTAGAAGAGGAAGAGATTTTGTGCTTTAATTTTAAACGTTTGGCACTTCCGTAAGCTTTACTCTTCATGAATCTCAAATCTATGTGGGTCAGGTCAGGAGATCTGGTTGGCCGTGGAACCGTCCCTCCATTGTCAAAATTAATTAAAAAATCAATTTCCCCACTACAATAAAATATGCTAGGCTGAAAGTTTGGAAATAGTAGTTTAGAATTATCATAGCAAGTTTATCAACTAGGAAAAAAATATTTTCTACAGGTCTGGCTCGCTTATTTCTAAATTTACAAGTTGAACTATATTAATCACATGTTATTGGGAATTTAATGTATTTTTCTAGGGTATTAACAGATTTGTTCAAAACCGTATAGTTTGGTAGTTATCATTGTTTATTTGAAACAAGGTCGTGAAATTTTAAAATTTCAGAAAAAGTGGAATAAATCCGAAACTGTTGAGATTCGGTTCATGGTTAATTAGTACTTTTTGGTTCCAATTTGAACGACCACTCTACGGGAACAGTTTGTGACAAGAGTACCTGAATATAGTAGTAGTAATGTTAGTACAAAACTGCATCCTCCACTATCCTCGAAAAGTGTCCTTTTGCCAAACTTTTTTTTTACCGTTTTACTATTAATTTGTTTATTGACGCTCTCAATCAAAAAATAAAAATTTGAAAATATTTTTTGTTTCATACGAGATATGTAATTATACAAAAAAGTATAAAAATATTGAAAAATATCTTTGCAAATGTTCCCGTCTAACAACAACCGTACAAAAAAGTGAACATTTTCCATGACGATGTTTTTGTTTCATGTGTGTTTCATAGAGGATAGCTCAAGTGGTAGAGCAGAAGATCACGGGTTCGATCGCGATCCTGACATTGACATTTTCAATTCAACTAAAAACCTTAATTATATGGTCAAGCGGGCCACTAAATCAAATAGATTACACGACATTTGAACAATGGCAAAATTGAGTGAAAATTCAAAAGGTGGGGTTGAGACGGGAAACTAGTGTCCGACTGGATCGAGGTCACGTTAGCTAAATGGTAGACCAGCGGCTTATCTAGCCGAAGGTCTTGGGTTCGAATCCCGATCGTGACATTGACTTTTTCAACTCAACTAAAAACCTTAATTAATTGAAATGTATTAATTGGTCAAGCGGGCCACTGAAACTATGGAATTTGTTAAGTAAAAGTGAAATGTACCTTCACTCAAGCTTTCCATGGCCATTTCAATTGTTGTCGAGAACCATTTATATTACATGACATTTGAAAAATGACAAAATGAGAACAATTGAAAAGGCAAGGTTCAGGTGTGGTGTCCGAGTAGATCGAAGTCACGATAGCTCAAGTGGTAGAGCAGCGGTGTACCTAGCCGAAGGTCTCGGGATTCGAATCCCGCTCGTGACATTGACGTTTTTATTTCAACTAAAATCCTTAAATAATTTAAAAATATTAATTGGTCAAGCGGACTAAAAACTAGTGAAAGTCTACGATCTTTTTGCCCGTCTATTCCCGTCGGAGAGTTATGTATGCTTTGTCAATTGTAAAACAGTAAATTTGTTGAATTGAGTAAACTAAAAAAGTATATATTTGAAATGAATACAAAGCATGTGCTTTTATTTGAGGTAGAAATGAAAACATTCCGAATTGGAAATCCTTTGGAGATTTCATTATAATTTACGGGTCATAGGCGAATATGTTTTTGTTTATAATAAATAATTCTTTTAAAGCTTTACATGTATTTTATTAAAATATATAATAATTGAACCGTTACCAGGTCAAAATAAATTATTCATGCATTGACAAACGCTTTCAAAAGCGGAACTTCCTCATTTATTTATAACAGTCATTTCATACGTGACGAATAAGCGCTTAAAAATTTGCCGTCAATATTTACCCTTCTACACATGCGAATTAATGAAAAGGGTGTGACGTCCTTCCCATTTCCCACTTGACAGCCCAATCCGTGTAACGCTCAAAATAACAATTTCGCCCCCGATATGTAATTAACTAGGATTGCAAAAATATTCGATTAAAAACGGAATTTATTAAAATATGCGACGGCCTGCATGAAAATAAACTCTCAATTATGTTAAACAATCAAAACATTCAATTAAATTGAAACATTTCCGTTCCGAGAGCCGAGTCGAACAAGTTTAAAACGAGTTTTATTCATTTTGCAATAGATTTTTCCCCCCTGGAGTTTTAAAGAGCAATTATTTTAATTGTCCGTCAGAGCGTGAAAGTTTAAGCATTTTAATTCCAGGGGTAATTTGTCCTACCACCCTCCAGAAACACGGAAGGCTGCGATAATGTACCAAAAGATTTACTGGTCGCGTTTCAAAATGACCATGCCAAAGAAACATTAATACGAAAAAAAAACACTATTTATAATAAAATTTCACGGGCCGGCCATTAATATAAACGACCAGTGCTAATGAGACACATAAAACATTTAGTGTTTCCCTAAACAACGGATTAATACGTAAAATCAAAATTCCTAATAAGAATAGTGAAACATTTTGAAATTATAAAATTTAAAATGCAAGAAAGCTTTTAATTACCAGTATCTTTTATAAAAAATTTTAATTTGTTCGTAGCTGAGCGCTCCGTTTTACAGATCTATAATTTTTTACTGAGATATATAAATATCTTGTCTCGCATAAGCGGGCCTTGGCACAAATGTAAGTGTGCGTGGTCAGCCTCGCATGGCCTATGCTTAATCGGATGAGAACTCCCCTTCTTATACAAGTCGGAAACTCCGAGGTCCATTTGTCAAATGTGCTCATGGTACGTGAGAATTTCTCTTCCGGCTAGGCCCAACGACGATGCGGCCTTCTTTTAATCATGTTCATTTATTACATTTTTAGCATAGTTGGCCGGATCTTCGGTTAAATCGGTAGAGAGGACGTCCCACGTATCCAATATTTCAAGTTTCTACTGTTCCGAAAAATAATTTTCATTTATTAATCTCAAACAACGTCTTATTCAGACAAAATTCTCTTTAATTTTCTTATTTTAACAGTATCGCAATCGCAAGGTTTTTTTTGTTCCTAATACATTATTTATTGAGAGATGCGGTCTGGTGTGAGGTAGGTTTCAGAAAAACATTTTCATTATCGTGCCAACGTTTTGACCTTTATTGAGATCATCTTCAGGGCTCAGAGTGTTTATCTTCTGTGTACTTGTGCCATTCTTGCGCGTTGTGTTCGGAGTGCCCCCACGTGCATGTTCATCTAGATTTAAATAAAATAAACTATAAAAATATGAGTGTACTCTTCTGAAGCTACTCGACGAAAATCGAGTAATTTTAAAAGCAAAACCATGAAATAAATTGTTAGTTAAAAATTATGAGCAAAATCGTGTAATTTTCTACCAAACCATTAAAATTAGTTTTTTCAAATACAAACAAATGTATTTGTTGGTATTGTTTAATTTATTAGTTAATTTGGTTACATTACCATCATAATCAAATAATTCTTATAAAAACTCATGAATTTGTGGTCTCGTTTAATTTATTTTACATTAAAGTAAATATGTTAAAATTAATATAACGACATAATACATATACATAGTTCGAACTAAACTAAAAAAAAAAATATGAGTGTCAGCTTTTGACGCTACTCGACGAAAAGTGTAACTTTATAAGCCAAACCATGCAATAAATTGTTAATTAAATTTTATGAACAAAACCACAAAATATGAGTAAATCCATGATAGAAATCGGTAGTTAAATTTTATAAGCAAAATCGTATATTACATTGTTAGTGAATTCGTTCAATCAATAATTGGTGTTGGTCAATTTTCCTCCAAATCAATTAAATTATTTTTTAAAATTAAAACTAATGAATTTTTGATCTCAGTTAATTTAGTTTACATTAAAATAAATATGTTGTAAGTAATATAACGGCAATAATACATGCAGTTTGAGTGAGTGTCCGTTACTTTTGTCTTCGACTGTACGCGTTGCTACCCGACGGAAATATGTACAGTGGGGATCGCAGAACGTACAGTCGGGCAGTGTAATTGTTAGTTAAATGTTATGAGCAAACCCGTGTAGTTAATTTTTCCAAACCACTAAAAATGTTTTCATGTAAAAACTAATGAATTTTTGATCTCGGCTAATTTGGTTTATGTTAAAATAAATATTTTGTATGTAATATAAAGACAATAATACATGTAGTTCGCAGAAAAATATGATTGTCCGGTTCTTTTGTCTTCGCTTGTACTCGATGCTACCCGACGAAAATCTCGATAGTGGGGATCTCAGAGTGTGGAGTAGGGTAGCGTTGCGGGCCATCGGGCAGCTGTGCGTGAGGGTAATACAATCTTATGGGAAATTTTACTTTGGAATTGCGTCGCGTAGCATCGGGTGGGTTCCCTGCTTTACATTCGTTCAAGGCTTATCAATTAAACACATTTCCCTCATATGAAACTTGAAAACAGACTTCAAAAATTATTTACACCTTTTTTACTAAAAATGAACATTTTACACCAGTAACAAATAAATCTGGTGTAACTTACAAAATCTAACGTACGACAACTTATATCGGAATTACAAACCAATATCTGGATAAGAAGGTGTCAAAATATGCAAAATCGTACAAGACTGACTACCCACAATTTGGAACACTAACGATTCGATTTCATCAATATAAAAATATTAAGCGCATAACAAACATAAACGTAAATTTTTAGAAATGGTTTACATCAACAGAGATAAACACAACATCAATTACAGAACACAAACGGATGTAAATTTCATAAATCAATTTCAATATCAAAATAAAAAACATATAGCACACAAAACAATTTTTCAGTTGTCGGTTCCTTTCACCTCAATGAATGAATTTCTATCATGTGTAAACAAAATTTATTGATACCTCACACCACTCTCAACACGACATACGTACTTTGATTGTACCTAAAATTTCTACATTGTGTACATCATTGTAAAATTCATATTCATACATTATATGCATTTGTATAATTTAAACAATGTCTATAAATCCCAGTCTCTGAAGATAGTATCTATAAAGATCGAAACGTTGGCACGATAAAGAAATGTTTTTGTAACCACCAGATCGCCTCTCATAATCTCTAATTAATCATTCCACGACTGTCATTAAATATAACATATTAAAATTTATTGTTAGTTCAGCTTTGTGTTTTAAATTGATCTTCGTTCTATTTTAGAATTTGAGCCTTTTCTTCTAATGAACCCTTGATGATAAATCAAACGGATTTCCAAAGATTTTGCCATCGTGAACGTTCTCCCAAGTAAGTTACAACGTATTATTCGCCGTCAAATTTACTAGTTTTCCATCTGCAAAAATAACCCGAGAAAACAAATTTGTTATGGGTTCGGAGCTGTGGGAGTTGCCAACTGCGATATCGCATTTCATCATCACCCGGCCGTAAATAGCAGGCGAAAGCCAGCCGATGAAAAGAATAAAAACACATGACGGAATAAGTTTTAATATCAGCTGCGCTCCTTTTCCAGATAAAGATAGGTGTTGGTAGAAAGGAGATAGATGTGTTTCTGAAAAGAGGTCCAACCTCTTCTGATTGTTTTCCAATGAGAGGGTGGTCCCTATTGATTGTGTTCCAGGGCGTTCGCCTTCCTCCTCTCTTAATCACGTACTAATCGCCCCCTAAACCCAAAGTAATCAAATGCCGACGGGATGTATTTTTCACCTGGGCGGACCACTTCTTCGAAGCCTGAATTCCTGTGACTCAGGAAAATGAACTTGATCGTGATTGATGCCACTGGCTGATTAATTGGAAGGCGTCGGTCGAATTAATGAAACTCCCTTTCCATCATATTTCATCTCGACACGAAATGATTATCCCCTGGCCCTTCATTCCAGATATCAATTCTAACGGTCAGTTAATCAGTTTAAACCGATGTTTCATTCAGAGAACTGACGAACTTGACATCTTCTCACCTCTAGAAATAACACAAAGTTGAAAAAGAAAACTCCTCAACTTGTGGAGTCGCATTTAAGATTAAATAATGAAAACAAATTCTAAATAAATACAACAAAAGTAGACAGATGTAGGGCTCCAATCTTCGTAGAGGTCAGTGGACAGTTGAAAAAAATATATAAAAAATAGACTAAATGCTGGGTTCACCAAGCTTTCGGCAACTTCATCATCCCATCATAAGGGCTTTCATAAAAATACAGAAAACAATTTAAAAAACATGGAAAACAAAGAAAACGACAAACAACATAGGAAAACTATGTATATATACATTTTTTTTTTCGAGGGTTCGCCACAGCAGAGGTCATATAAACCCTCAGGGTGCCGGTGTTTTTGAAAAAAAAAAAAAAAACATTTGTAAGTAAGTCGGGTTCGAGTGCAGGGCCGTTGGATTCGAACCCGGGACCTTACAGTGATGAACACCGTGTCAAAGATTGAAACCTTGAGAACACCGACGCCCCCTGGAAAAACTATTGTTAAATCGTTTTGGGTTTAAAGTTATGGAGCTCATGGCTAGCATACTACATTTTTGACGGTGAAAACAGACATCTCGCAAAAAATCCATATGACTAGAGCTCCAACTATTTTTTCTTATGACAAGCAATTTCTAACATGTACATTTCTGATCACAGCGAATATATTTAAAAATTAAATTACAAAGGATTAAAATTGATGATAGAGAGAAATAGTTGAACCTAGAGTTATATGGATTTTTACCGAGATGTCTGTTTTTACCGTCAAAAATGCAGTACGTTGGCCGTTTGCTCCATAACCTTGAACTGAAAACGCTTTTACAATAGTTTTAACATGTTACTTGTTTTTGTTTTTTCATTCTTGGGAAAGCCCAGTTTATTTCATCATGAGTTGCCGTAAGCTCGGTGATCGAAGCATTTACTCAACATTTTTTCACCTGTCTAATGACCTCTACGAAGATTCGAAACATACTTAGATTATTTTCAGGTAGATCAACAAACATCATATCTTCAAAAATAAATATATTTCCTCAGATTTGAATAATAACTCGAAAATATGCAACACGGAGCATAAGGTATGGGAAAAGATTGATTCGGAGCGAACAGGCAGGTTTGTTATTTGAGCTGTGTAGTATGTTTTGTGCTGCGTGGCTGTTATTTGTCACTGTCTCAATGCTCTATCACGCTAAGAGGCTCTTGTCCTTTGAAGCAAGTTCTAACCCTTAATCTTTGTGCAGTTTGTCACTTCTTTCTCTCCTAATAATTTATGAAAATTATATTTATTTAACTGGGATTTCTTTACCCCTGGAAAAGGCCGGTTAATTTTTACTAAAGAATAAATTGGTGTGAAAGTGTTTAAAATAATAATAAAAATGTGAGCACAGTCTACACTTTTATTATCCATTTTAAAAATAAAACCGAAAACAATATTGGATAGGAATCAGTCATACTTTTCATAACGTTTACGTCTCTCTAAATTTTTGAGAGCTAAATTATTTTTTTATTTTTGATTAAGATAGTATAATATAATCGTCTGAGTTAATTTTGCTTTGCATTGTATATATATATATATATATATATCTTCTTAGCATTACCAAATCAATCAGGCAGAAAAGGAATTTTTGTTTGCAAATTCAATATTTTAATTTTTTTTCTTATTAAATGATTCATTATCCTGATAGCCTATAATTTCTTCTAATTTATAGAAGATTGCTTTAGGATTTTCTTTCTTGAGAGTGGTTTCTCACACACCACGGCACGCAAGAATGGCACAATTATACATAAGACAAACACTTTGAGCCCTGAAGAAGATTCAATAAAGGTCGAAACGTTGGCACGATAAAGAAAACTTTTTTTCTAAAACCTACATCATACCAGACCCCATCTCACGATACCTGAATAATCATTATTTTATTATTATATATATTAAAATCAATCATTAGTTTTGAAATTATATATTTGTTTGTAATTAGTTGTAAAGAATCTATAGAAGGACAGTATCTGAAAGTATGGGAAATCCAAGAATCAAGCAATGTACATTCTCATACTACTTTTCTTATGTAACATTATCTAAATGTTTTAACAAATTCGTACAGATAAATAATTTATGCTACTCTTTTTAATTAGGTCGCATCATAACTACTAATGACAACACTGCTGCTGAGGACATAAATTTTGAGAAACCGGAGAACTCTCATTGCTGAGGGAATCTGGGCAAAGGAGGTTTCTAGGCCAAGTCGTTTACAGCGAATTGGAGGATTCTGGGGACTTGAGATATTGGAGAGGGATTGTACGGAATGGTTAGCGCGCGAAGAATGGATAGAGATTCAGGAAACAAGAAAGGATCGTCTGAAACATATGGAGTTTTAAGGTTATTACGGTTGGTGGGGTTAGAGGCGAAAAATGTTATTTGAAGAGCTTTTCTGACGTTTTTTGTTTGAAATGCTTGAATGTTTTGGATGGTGGATGGCTTCTTGGTACCCATAGTTCTGGACGGATGTCGAAATGGTCGAACTAATCAGGAACACACTTACCCGATGCTACCCGACGCATATCCAAAGTCCAATTTCCCATAAGAAGCACGTCTGCTCGATGTCACGCAACGCTGCCCTACTCTACGCTCTGCGATCCCCACTGTCCAGATTTTCGTCGGGTAGCATCGAGTACAGTCAAAGACAAAAGAACCGTACACTCATATTTTTATTTCAAACTATATGTATTATATTAATTAAAACATACTTATTTTAATATGAACTAAATTAACCTAGTTCAAAAATTCATTAGTTTAAATTTAAAAAAATAATTTCATTGATTTAGCGGAAAATTTACCAAAATACCGGAATACCAAATATTGATAGAATGAATTATTATTGAATGAATGAACTAATAATTTATTACATAGAGTTGCTCACAAAATTTATCATGGATTTACTCATAACAGTTAGCTAACAATTTTTTCGTGGTTTTGCTAATAAAATCTAACAAACAATTTATTACATGGTTTGGCTTATAAAATTACACTTTTCGTCGAGTAGCGTCAGCAGCGGGCACTCATAATTTTAGTTTTATTTATTTATTTATTTAGTTTATTTGGAACTATGTATATTTAACTTCATCATTCTATTAAATACAACATGCTTATTTTAATGTAAACCAAATTAAACGAGATCAAAAATTCGTTTTTTTTTAGATTTAGATTTTTTATAAGGATTATTTAATTGTGATCGCTAAGCAGAAAACTTATCGAAACACCGGAATAATTTTATTTAAACCAATTAACCTTAACTTTGCATGGTTTTGCTCATAAAATTGCATTTTGGACGAGTAGCGTCAGAAGCTGACACTCATCTTTTTTTGTAGTTTGATTCGAACTATGGATATGTAATTATGTCGTTATATTAATTTCAACGTGCTTATTTTAATTTAAACCAAATTAAACGAGACTAAAAATTCATGAGTTTTTATAAGAATTATTTGATTATGATGGGTTTGCAGAAGATTTATCGAAAAACAGGAATAATTTTGTTTAAACCAATTAATTTTAAATAACAACGCATTGCATGGTTGCGCTCATAAAATTTAACTAACAATTTATCACACGGGATTGCTCAAAATAGTGCATTTCTAAGAACAAAAGAGGCTTTGCGATTGTGATACTGATTTGTGATACACCGGTGTGACGTCGCAAAGATGTGCTTACCCTACCAAAGCGGCACATAATGTTGCATCGGGTAAGTCTGTTTCCCGCTTTATTACTTTTTAGGGTTGTTTTGTTTTTTTACAGTCCCGATTTTGATTCTAATTTCTTAATTGTCACAGTCTCTAGATTTCTTTTTGCGAGAGTTTCTTGGTTTCAATTCTTATTTTGCTGTCTCGGTATAGTCCTAAATATTTGGCTTCTGTGAATCTTAGTAATGCCTTGTTGTTGGTGTATGTTTTAGTGCAAGTCTGTTTAATGTAAAAACCATTTGGGACAAATATTCAACCAACGCGACCTTGCATGCTGGCAGCGGTGTCTATGGAATTCCGTCTCGTACATAAAATTGCGGGATAGTCCACAAACTCTGCGTCACAGGAGTGTTGGAAAGTGTTGACAGGTCAGCACTATTATTATCATATAGTATATGATCAATTCTGACATTTTATATACGTTCTAACTCAACGAACGTATAGGCAGTGGGATAAGATTTCAAATTAAGTAGAGAGTTTTTCCAACAAATTGAAATAAATTTCTTGAATCCTTCAATTAATTTAGTAACGGGCGAAACGTTATTTGACATGCTTTTAAAAAAAATGACACGAATAAAATCACTTCTTAAATTTCGCTACACGAGCTCGACTTCAAACGATGGACTTTTCTAAGTGGGACTCTCTATTTTTCTGATTATGTTAGCTTAATGTACATTTAAGTTAATTAACTTAATAAACCTTTTGCAAGCTCTTTAGCAAATAAATTGTAATTTTGTCTAAAACAGCCAATAAAGAAGAGAAATTCTGTATTTCATATTTTTCTACTTTAAACAAAAATACACTAACGTATACAAAAATGTTGATTATCTATGTAAAATGTTGGGGACGATATTTAAAAAAAAAGTTTTGCTTTTTCTTTACTTTCTAAGCGATAAATCTTTCCAAATAATAATAAATGTGAAAAGAATGACCGCGATTTTAATGAATAATAAATCATACTTTTCTTTTTGCTGCTCTGTTTATCTATATTTAGTTGTATGCTTCAGAATCCTTCAGCCGTTAAATTTATTATATTATGCGACATTGTAATAGCGTTGTTATAAAATTAGTTTTACCGAGGTTGACCTACCTGAACTACCTAGGTTGAAGAAACTATGCTGTAGAGCAGGGGTGCTCAAACTTGAACTGCTGGCGATCTACCTCAATATTTTTAGAATACTTACGATCGACTCTGAGAGGCTGCAAGTGTGTGTGATGCAGGGTTGTCGTACATACACGATACACCCTACCTAGGTACCCGTATCATATATGGATATTAGCTTTCTGCACAATATAGGTACATTATTTTAGTCAAGGTTTGGGCTAGGTTTAGTTAGGTTCTTCTATACGATATCAATGAAAAACTCATAGTTATTCAAAATTGCGAGTTTATTGGTTGTTACAAAACAAAAGAGTTACATATGGTGTTAAACTTAACTAAGGAGTGGCTTTGGATGTTGAAGCGTGGCACTGCATGTCCTCAGCATACTTTTCATAAGATGGTATGTAACCACTGAGTGCTAATCGCAAGCATGATGACATATGATAGTCAATTAGTCGAGTGCGATATTTTGACTTAATTATCTTCATTTCAGAAAATGCAGACTCGCACAAGTAAGTTGACCCAAAAAATGCCGTCAGTTAAAGGGCGATTTGCCTTACATTCGGATATTAATCTTCAGATACAAAACACCAGAAATTTGTATCAGACGCTGTAGCTTTGAGATGTATATCCGATATAATCTGCACCAACTCATTTTCAACAGAACATGAGTTCATATTAAACTGACTTGCTATTTCAGTAGCTAATTCCTCAATGTTTTTATATGAAAAAGGATAACTCATAAATGATGCTATATTTTCCAATTTACTGCAATCATAAAAACGCATTTCGAATTGTCCCAAAATATTTGATAATTCAGCCTCATACGTATCATAATTCAACTGAGGAATCCTTGCTGTCAAAGACGGAAAATGTTTCAGATCCTTTCTTTTCAATTGATCTATCATAAGTTGCAATTTACTTTTGAATGCGTTTACTGCGCTAATCATCTCAATAATAGTTTTTCCTTTACCATGAAGCTCCAAGTTAACGGTGTTTAAGTGCATTGTGATGTCAGTCAAAAATGCCAAATCAGTCAGCCATTTTTCGTCTAGTCTAGAAACAACTCGGCTTTTCTTTGACAAGTGCCGCGCGTTCCTTTGATAAAGCCACCTTTTGCCGCAAGCAGGGTTATTTTATTACGTAATACATTTTTGTAGTTTAGTTACCTACCTACTTATTAAAAAATTTTTTCTTCTGGAGATCTACTCAAAAAGCAATCGACCGTTTGAGCACCCCTGCTGTATAGGATCAAGTTCTGCTGAGTAATGCACTCTCACACGCAGATTCAACACAATTTGATAAACCGTGATCTCTCAAACTTTTTTTTACATAATTTTTCTCTCAGTGTATATTTTTTTTAAATATTTCAATAATAGATCTTTCATTTATAAAAGTTTTTCCCATTATATTTTTACGTTTATAACAGCATTGTTAAAACGGCAGTAATAACGGCGGGATTCTTTAAAAGCAAGAAAACCGGAAACTCATATAGAAAATAAGCTTTATCGTTTTTCTAGATTCAATAAAAATATAAAAATGTCATGGACTTAAGGGTTGGCTCGATGACCTCTCGGTTACCGCTTTCGGAACAACCCCCCAATAAAACTGCACAACACCCCCGGAATGGTATTGTCTCGTCTTTATTTTGTTCAGACGGAAAAACAATGAAAATTGTAAAAATAATTGCAGAAGCTCTTGGCATTTCTTTTTTAAATTTCCCGCATTCCTATCACGTCCTATAATTTCAGTAGCACGTGATTTAAAATAGTCCGGAGATAATTTCATTCACGAGATTATCCCAATGGAACCCACTCAGGGTCAAGTACGATCGTGGGGAAAAAAGTAAATCCGGCTTTTACTGCCTAATTGCCTGAATTTGCTTTCTTGTTCAAGATCATAACTTGCCCGTGAGTGAAAAATAGATCGATACTTCTAATACTGAAAATATTTAAGTGGGACAGTGTATCCATCAGCCAAGTGAGAAATGATTAATGTTGCATAAAATTGACGCATACAAGACGCTCACGAATCGTAGATTAATGTTGTTTTCGACCTGCTCCGAGCCCTCGGCGTGCTATTAATCATTTAAACACTTTCCAAATAAGGCAAATGCCAATTCGGCAGATAAAGATTGGGCCAAGTCGGTATGTCCATCCACAATGCCATCCAGTATCATAATACAATCAACATAAAGTTTGCAAAAAACTTTTTTTCTTAAAACCATTGACTATATTTTAAGCAGTAAACCGGCTTTTTTAAGTCTTAAGAGAAAGTGGCTCCTTTTTTAAAGAGCTGATTCTATTCTGTTATCAAGTTGTTAATTACAGCAATCACGAGTGCCGAGTTTCTTCAAACACGTTTTGTTAAATTGACTAAAGGGCGTTTCATTAAAGTTAAAAATTTAAAGGATGTTCATGCTAAAAATCTCCTCATTTAAAAAACGACCGTCATTATTTAACCCGCTTGCTTAATTTTCAAATTAACCTAAGTCCTATTTTAACGTGGAAGGATTAAATTCACCTCTTGATGTTCAAATCCGGAAATCGTTCTGAAACTTTATGGTATTCAACAGACACACGCGTGTATTTATTCGTTTTTTATTCTTCACCGTAATGGTAATCACTGATGTTTCTTTGGTTTTAATTACAATTAACTAAGATTTTTAGTTGAGATAAAAAAGTCAATGGAACGAGATGGATTCGAACCCACTATCTTCGACTTGAACGCCACTGCTCTACCACTTGAGCTATCGTGACCTCAATCCACTCGGACACTAACTTCCCACCTCAACCCCACCTTTTGAATTTTCCCTCCTTTTTGCCATTTTTTTTTAATGTCGTGTAATTTCTCGGCGACAAATGAAACGGCTAAAGAGGGTTGTAGTGAAGTACACTTCACTTTAACTTCACTTTAAATTAGTTTTAATGGTCCGCTACGGCCAAATGAATTATTTTTAATTATTCAATCTTTAGTTAGGGTTTTGGTTGGGACAAAAAGTCAGTGTCACAAGAGGGATGAAAAATGGCAAAAAGGAGGGAAAATTCAAAAAGGCGGGATTGAATTGGCAAGTTAAGTCGAAGGTCTTGGGTTCGAATCCCTATTGTTACAATGACTTTTATCTCAACGAAAATCTTAATTAAATATTCATTTATTTTAAAAAATTTATTTGGTCAAGTGGACCACGAAACCTAACAAACGTAATAAGGAAGTTAAGTTCAATCGTTCACGTGGTAAGGCAGCGGCGCATCAAGCCGAAGATCGTGGGTTCGAATCCCGCTCGTCACACTGGCTTTTTTATCTCAACTAAAAACTTTAATTAA
The DNA here is from genome assembly GCA_039619505.1 of Cimex hemipterus. NCBI lineage: Eukaryota > Metazoa > Arthropoda > Insecta > Hemiptera > Cimicidae > Cimex > Cimex hemipterus. The sequence continues at coordinate 24,358,616 of CM077107.1, forward strand.
TTTTGATATACTAATCGGTCAAGCGGACCACGAAAATAGTGACTTTTTATTTTACATTAACATGAGCCTAATTTGATGGTACAATTTTTTTACACGTTTATAGAAAATGTTGGTTTTTTTCAACTAAACGAACCACTTTATTTTTACGCAATTAACTTCCGTTTCTTTTGCATTTCAGGCAATATTCCTCTTCAGAGCTCGCTAATTTTCTAAAATGAATTCCAATTTAAAATTGAATTTTAGTGTGTTTCATTTAAAAAAAAATAAATAAATAAAAAAAATAAATGACCAATATTCTAGATTTTTAAATAAACTGCAAATATTTAAAATAATGAAAACTAAACTTTTTCAAATGAAAATTTGAATCATAAACCACGACAATTTCTTTCAGAAAAATCAGAAAAATTCCAAAAATCATTTTTCTTGTACTACAATGTAATATTCACTAGGATAACATATGTATAATGCGATCCATGAGGAAGAAAAAACTCTTTTTTGAAGTCTTAGCTTAATAATAGTTTAGACGACGTATGTACTTTCTTCTCATAATTCTTCTCATAAGCTTTCCGTTTAATCAGATTATGTTGTAATTTTGTGCTGTTGTACGTAATTGTTAAGCCAAATATTAATTTTGTTTTCAAATATTTAATATTCGTTAATTATTTTTACTTTATATTTAAATTGTATACATCAATAGTAATTTTCTATGCAACGAAAGTTGGGATTCAATCTGATTCTGAGCTAATTCCTCATGATTACACAAATAATCTCACAGGGTGGCATCATCAATTAGAAACATCTCAGAAATGTCTATTAGTACGTAAAAGTATAAACAAATAAATAAATGAAGGGCAGAAAACAAAAGATCCCATTGGTCGAAATGAAAAAGCTAGTACCCAGCCAAAGGTCGTGGGTTCGAATCCCGCTCACGACACTTACGTTTTCATTTCAACGAATAATCCTACATAAAACATTGCCAAATGTTTAGCCCTTAGTAAGGCTCTGCTAAGGGGTGTTTAAGTTGGCCAGCTATATTAAGTGCTCATGTTCTACGGAAATTAATTTACTTATGTCATCGAACATATGTAACATACTTATACAACTTTTTTTTTAGGTAAGGATGAATAGATGGACTACACTATATTTGACGATTTGAAAGTAAGTTTAGTTTATTTTAAAAATATAATTTTGTACAGTAATTAAAATTGTACTGTTGACAAGAATTTGTCGTTCTCTTATCACTTGATAACAAAATAGTTCTCTCCCTCTCTCTCTCTCTCTCTCTCTCTCTCTCTCTCTCTCTCTCTTTCTGCTTTCATTCATGTGATTTACTTTCTTTCTGTCTTTTTCTCCCCGACTTTTTTTCTTTTGTTTAATTTTATCTTTCTTACTCTCCTACTCTCTCAATCATGCTCCACCTCCATTTATTCTCTTTCTCTCTGTACTAGAACTACACTAGTCCCTCACTCTCTTTTCTTTGTCCGTGTCTGTCTGCTCTTTTTGTCTCTGCCTCTCTTGCTCTCCCTCTGCTTTCTGCCTTTATTTCTGTGAATTATTCTCTTTCATTATTTCTTTTTTCTCCGATTTTTTATTCTCTCTCAGTCATGCTCCATTACCACTTATTCTTTTACTTTCTCTCTCTTTATTGATCTCTCACTCTCTTTTTTTACTCTCATTCTTTCTCTCTCTCTCTCTCTCGTTTTTTCTCTCTCTCTTTCTCTCTCTCTCTCTCTCTCTCTCTCTCTCTCTCTCTCTCATCTTCATCGTTCTCCCGCTCCTACGCTCTTTAAAATTTTTTGGATCGAGAAAGTGTTGGTAAATCGTAAAGTTATTTATTTGTTAGCCAGATTAAAAATAAACAAGAAACTAGAAAAATTGTATAAAATTGATTGAAAATTATAGGATTGGTATGTTTTCAAAACGAAATTAAACAAGTATTACTTGATTTGTTTTGCGCGCGATAAAACCGCCTCGAGGCGTAATCTAAAACAGTATTTATACCTTACACCTGTTGAATGTTTAGCGTTCGTTTCTCCCTTTTCAATGGGATTGAACACTTTGCCTACATCTCGAACGAGACCTTGTCGAATTTTCTATTAAATTTCTTTTTATATTTTTCTCAAACTGGCACATTTTATCCACGTACACTCGTACACTTGATACATTCGATTTCCCGCCCGCTTGATCGTATTCGTATTTCAAATGGTCCGACTGCAAGGTAAGAGGGTTGACAAAATAAAATTTTCCCCCTTATCACATCATATTTCTTCGTAAGACGTCTTGTAAGCTTTTCTTTGTTGAATAACGATATTTTTTTCCCTCTAGGATATACATAGACAGATTTATATCAATTTGCCTTAGCATTTTTTAAAAACCGTAAACATTTAAAACATTTTGTATATTTTACACAATCTAACAAATTTTATAATTAAACTGGTACATATTTGTGATTTAAACAATATCTCACAAATATGGAACACTATGTTTACATTAATGCTATCGCCCACTTGGTAAATTTCGGTTTATTTGGGAAAATACGCGTTTTACTCGTTTATTTCGAAAAACATATAAACTAATCTAAACAAATGTATCAATATTATCTGTAATCTCTGATAAAAAGATTATTTATATATTAAAAATTAAATTGAATTGAACAGTTACGACAAAACAAAAAAAGATATTATTTTGTAAAACGGTTTAATGTTGCATGTGTATGAATAGGACAGAGCAAAAGTAAGAATGAGAGCATGAGTGTAAAAGTAAGAGATGAAGAAACAGTAAAAACAAACGGACATAAAACTAAAGGGCGGGAAAGTTGGATAAAAGAAAGGAGAAGGAATGAGTGAAAAAGGGTGAGCGATGAAAAAAGCAAGAGGGAGAATAACAGATAAAAAATACTAGGCATGTGAAAATAAGTATAATTTAATTTCTTACAAAAGCAAAAAGGAGAAAAATACGACACAAGAAAATATATCAGTGGTAGAAAATGGCGAAGATGGAAATGAGAGAAACAATGTTTGTCTCCCTGAGAGAAGGAAAGAAAAAGAAAGCTAAGGAAAGAGGGAGCGAGGGAGAATCAGCGAGTCGGAGAGACAAAGACAAAAACAGCAGACACAGACAAAAAAAGAGTGAGTGATTGATAAACAGAGAGAAGAAGAAAGGAATAAATGGTGATTGAGCATGACTGAAAGAGTAGGAAAGGGAGAACGATGAAGTTAAATAAAAGAAAAAATCTTATAAAGAAGAAAAAGAGAGAGAGAGAGAGAGAGAGAGAGAAGACAGAAAAAAAGAGAGTGAGAGAGAGATAAAATGTCAGAGCAGAAAAAAGAAGAGAGAGAGAGAGAGAGAGAGAGAGAGAGAGAGAGAATCATCGTGTCGGAGAGACAAAGATAAAAACGCAGACACAGACAAAAAAAGAGTGAGAGATTAATAAAGAGAGATAATGAGAAAAGAAAAAATGGTAATATAGAGTATGACTGAGAATGTAGGAGAGGGAGAATGATAATGTTAAATAAAAGAAAAAATCGGAGAAAAAAAGAGAGTAATTGACAGAAGGCAGAAAGCAGAGGGAGAGAGGCAGAGACAAAAACTGCTCAGCAGGCAGACCCAGACAAAGAAAAGATAGTGAGGGAGAGAGAGAGAGAATAAATGGATCTGGGGCATGACTGAAACAGTCGGAGAGGGAGAATGCTAAAGTTAAGTAAAAAAAAAAAGTCGAGGAGAAAATTCAGAAAGAGAGTTATTCACATGTATAAAAGCAGAAAGCAGAGAGAGAGAGAGAGAGAGAGAGAGAGAGAGAGAGAGAGAGAGCGAGAGAGAGAGAGAGAGAGAGAGAGAGAGAGAGAGAGAGATTATTTAAATTTGGATTTCGTCTGTGAGAAAAATATTATAAATCGAGGAAACAAGTTTTATAAACCATTTTTGTAACATTATTGTACAATTTCCAATCCTCTGCCATATATATTTTTTTTCACGTAATAATGACAGTTGAATAATTAAATTAAATTGATCCTAAAATTCATAATTTAAACTAAAAATAAAAATGATAATACTGTAGAGTAATTGTACTGCTCGCAGTAGTTAAACCAATATTTTTAAACAAAATGAAATGTATAAATGAAGGAATGAAACTAAATAATAATAATAATAAAACCTTGGGAGAAAAAACAAGAAAACATATTTGCTTCTGCTAACATCAAAATAGTTGTCTAAACGTGGCCAAAAAAAAAACTTAAAAAAATTTGATGGAGTAAAAATCACGAAACAGGAACCCTCCAAGGCCGCAGACTCACCAAAGAGAAGATGCTCATTTTAATGGATGTAAATTATAATAAAATTTTAGCGATTTAAGCTAAATTTAGAGTGGGAGTTTTAATGACCCAAAACTGATATAAAAAGAAAGTGTGCAAAATGTTGTTCACTTAACATTTGGATTTGTCGAGCTCAAACAACAAATGTACCTACGTAAATGGGCAGGGCTGATGCTATCGCTTCTCGCAGTCCACCGACAATCTAAACTTTTGCAATTTACAATAAACTGCCGGTAGGCCTCGAGATTCACCTGCATCTGGTGTTTTAAGTCCGGTCGCAGAGCTCAATCTTCCGTCACTCGTGATGGCTTCGGGAGTTGGGTGATGTCAGTTCATCATACAGTTCCAAACTTTAATACTTACGTTCATTCTTAAATACATTCTCTCCTATTTAAATACAATCCATACAATTAGGATGGCGCAGTACTCCATGTTCCTCTATCACCATTTACATATATAATATAACCAACTCAGTGCACTTACGCTAATAAATACATTCACTCTCTACACATGCTAGGTATACAAAAAAACTATCATTTATATAAAATAAAACAAATTTGTTTCCTTCAAAAATCAGATCAAAGATCCCAGATTTTTGCTATTCTACTCATGCAAGAATATAAGGGTTGATTTGTTTAATTTTTTTTATTGCAAAACTGTTTTGAATGGATTAGAGAAATTCGTGATTAAATATGTAATTATTTATTTATTATAAAATTAAAATAAGGATTTTAATGCACAAATCCAAAACGTGGACAGATCTAACCGTACTTGACAGTTACATACCAGACTCCTTTTTGCTTATGTTGCATTTCCAACTTAGTACGTCGTACACATTTTTTTTAAAAAGTGTTATTTATTTATTTAGAAATCGTGAGATGCGGTCTGGTTTGGGACAGGATTCAGAAAAATATTTTCTTTATCTTGCCAACGTTTCGATCTTTATTGGGATCAAATTCAGAGCACAAAGTGTTTCTCTTCTGTGTAATCGTGCCATTCTTGGGTGTCGTGTCGAGAGTCACACAAGATATTGCGCAAGAATTGCACAATTACACAGAGGATGATCTCAATAAAGATCGAAACGTTGGTACGGTAAAGAAAATGTTTTTCTGAAACCTACATCACACCAGACCGCATCTCACGATTACTAAATAAACATCGATTAACGGTCATTTTACTTTATTTACTTACTTTTTATTATTTACTTATTTTTATACTTACTTAGTTTAATACTTATTTAATTTTATACTGATTTAATTACTTAGTTATTTATTTACTTGAAAACCATTATATTTATAATTAGAAAAGAAGGAATAATAAAAAAAGAGACAACAAATTTTATAACTGTTGATTAAAAAAAATAATAATTTAAATATAGCCTGAGAATCTGTGCGTAGTAAAAATAGTTGATTCTAATTTAAAATGCTGAACTACTAAAAAATTATATATTTATAATTCTGTTGAAGAGTCTTGAGAAACGTAAAATGAAACGACAGTAGCAAAAAATATTAAAAAAGGTGGTGTCCGAGAGGGTTGAAGTCACGATAGTTCATTTGGTGGAGCAGCGGCGTATTTAGCCGAAGGTCCTGGGTTCGAATCCCGAACACTTGCTGTTTCATCTCAACCAATAATATACATAAAGATGAATTAATTTAAAAAAGTTTTTTTTTTCAATCGGACCACGAAATCTAATGAATGGGTATAATAATAATATTTTTAAATTTTTAAATTTGTTTTATACTATCAATAATGCACTACGTTAATTAAATTATTATGCATGCTAGCTAATCTTATAATGGAATAAAAAAGAAACAATAATTTTTTTTTTAATTTCACAACCCAGCTGTTGAAGTTGACCTGTATCTCTGCTAACTTACTCAGCTGTGGTGGTCGTAATTTTTTATTAGGAAGGTCGCAAAGTCATTGATTTTTGTTAACTTTACTCCATCTCGAGTATAAAAATAAAATTTGAAAAAAAAAATTAAAATGGAATGAATTGTTTTCCCTCGAGGCGAATTAGTGAGAACTTACACAATAAAGATTATAATTGATAAGGTTCAAAGGTTTTTATCAACTAGGGAGAAGATATCCTTAAATAATGAATCACGTAATCAATTAAAATCTTTGTTATAAACAGTAATTACTTGTTGGCCTGGATATAATAATTATTTTCTGGGCAGTAACCAGCATTAATTACACATAAAAAAATTCTTCGCCATTAAATTTATTTAATATGTTTGAACTAATTTTTTAAAACAGGCTTTCCTCGCTGGCCTCGGAGGATGAAGAGTGGGTTGTTTGACTAAAGGGCGGGGTTGGGAATAAGCCTTTATATTTCTAAACAGATGTCCTTAGATACGTTTAATATAGCCACGAAGGTCTTGGTTGGAATGTCTAATAAACATATCATACTTGGCAAATTAGTATAAAAGACCTTTCAATTTGATCTTTTAGTGTGATTTAATTTTGTCGTGTCACCGTCTATATGTTGAAAAGATCGCTGATTTTGATTAAACGAAATTTAAAAAATTTAACTCGTAATAAATAAAGTTTAATGTGGCATTAAGAGGTTTGCCTTAAATTTGAAACTATATGATTCTTGTTGATCGACCTGAAAATAATCTGTGCATGGTTCCTATGTTCGTTGAGGTCATTAGACAAGTGAAAACAAGTGGACGAAATGCTTGGTTCGCCGAGCTTTGTTTCATCAAAAGGCTCTGATGTTGAGACTATATGTTGCTGAAAGCTTGGGTTACCCAGCATTTACTCTACTTTTTCACCTCACCTCTACAAACTACAAACATTTGACCCCTGCATTTGATACTATATTAAATGGAAAATTTTATTTCCACTCGACTTTTTTTTAAGGTTTCTTTGGGAAACCAATGAAAAGTCGTCATTAGTGATGACGGTTTGATCTAAAACTACCACCGCACGTACGTAGATCCTCCTCAATCAAACGACAGACCCAACGACACATTAGACCTTACTCGGTGGCATTTACTCATTGAAAATTATGCAATAAAGTTCTGAGTCTGAAAGACTTAACTATGCACCACAGTGGCTCTTTGTTTTTTAAATAAACTGTTAAAAATATTAATGACTGACGAACACTGCGTTAACTCACCTGATGAAGGATTAAAATAAATCCGAGACATTATGGATTGAAAGAAAATCAAAGAAAGGTTTTTTTTTTTTTTACTTTTCTAATGCGAAAAGTCGAAAAGTAAGTTGTTCCACAAATCTGAGAATTAAGATGGCTCCAATAAGTGACCAATATCAAATAAAATATAACAGAATCTGATCAGTTAGTAATAGAAAACCCATTATATTTCGTGGTCCGGTTGAACAAATAAATTATTTCAATTAATTAATTTTTAAGCGAGGTATTGCTGTAATATGAGGTTATTAGAACGTTTATCAATTTCAACTCATGCGGAAGCTCATCAGGTCGTTAAATGTGTAAGTTGTGAATTTTTTCGTTTAGTTTTAAACTCGCTGTTTAAAATCTGCAGTGGACATGATGCCAAAAATTCGTTCTCCTCAAAAGCTGTATTATATAGATTAGATCAAGTAGCGTGGCTAGGAATACCTCACTAGATTCCGACTGACCAATTAACATCTTTAAATTAATTAATCTTTATGTGAGGTATTGTTTGAGATAGAAAAGTCAGTGTCACGAGCGGGATTCGAACCCAGGACCTTCGGCTAAATACGCAGCTGCTCGACCACTTGAGCTATCGTGACCTCGATCGAACCGACACTAATTTCCCACCTTAACCCCACCTTTCGAAGTTTCCCTCCCTTTTGTCATTTTTCAAATGCCGCGTCATCTATTCAATTATATTCAATATATATTGTTGAGTACTTAGATTGACGTAATAGTCATATCTAGAATATATAACTATACATAAATAAATATTAACAAATATACAAGCAAAAGAAGCAAAATTGCTAGCATTTACGCAGGACAAAAGAGTTTTTATTTACATTTAACATTTTAGAAAATAATACCAGATGTCTTGCTTCTAATCTTTATTGCTTTCCATATGTACCTTTCGGCTTTTTTTGTTTGAATGTGTTTTCCTTTCGTTTTTAATTTGCCTTCGTGTCATTTTCTTACAATCCGTCCCTGAACTAAGATTATATCCGCAACCATCTTCGTAAAAACAAAATAAAAACTTTATTGTTATTTCAACCAAATAATCATTATGTAATGTATTGACTGAGACAAAACAGCCAGTGTCAAAAGCGGGATTCGAACCCACGGCCTTCGGCTAAATACGCCGCTGCTCCTACGATTTGAGCTATCACGACTTCCATCCCCCCGGAACCCCCCATTGAAAAATGACAAAAGACAAAAAGGAAAGAAAATTAAAAAGGGTTAGATGGGAAGTTGGTTTCCCAGTGGATCGAAATCTCAATAGCTCGAGTTGTGGAGCAGCGTCGTATCTATCCGAAGATCGTGGGTTCGAATCCCGCTCGTGACACTGACTTTTTATCTCAACCAATACCTTACATCAAAATTAATTAATAGAAAAATTTATTTTTACAATTAGAATATTCATATATGAGTTAATTATTTTTCATCTAAACTTTTTGATGTAACTAGGTAATTATTAGTCAAATATGTTTTGATTGTTTCAAAAAAGACTTTAGACTTCCTTGGTCCCTTCGCATTTTACAAATTAAACAGCGCCTTAAATCACCAACTTTCTCCGTTACAAAGTAATTACCAAACAAAATATTTTACAATCTCATGTTGTACTGAATAAATTCATTTTTAAGAGAAACAATCCTACTCCTGTTTATTCATGCTTTCGTAAATATCGCGTAGCGCCTATGGCATAAATAAACGTTCTTTTTGCAGAAAATTATTTTCCTTTTGTAACCGATAATTCGTTTTAAATATAATATAGAATTAATTTAGCCTGCTCTTACCGTGAATGAGCTTATGTTACGTGAGCTATGTTTGCTTTAGAGCAAATCAAACCGTGCCGAATCACGATAAAGAGAAGTTTGATAACAAAGCACTATTTATACTTAGAACAGTAAACAAAGGCTATTGGTAGTTCCTTGTTACGTATTTGTAGACAAACAGAATAATGAGGAAGCTCCGGCATAAATGTGTATGATCGTTTTGCTCATTGGTAACAGGTATGTCTCTCTTTCACCAAGTTTCCCCTTTATGTTTCTATACATCTAGTAATATAATTATCTATTATCTCAGAAAGATTCTTTTCATCCTTTTGAAATAACCGTGGGGATTTAATTCAAAGCAATCTTTCAAAAAAAAATGTCGAAATAAATGAATAAAATAAAAATACTGCCTTTTCTTCCCCTCCCCCCGGCCGGCTTGCTGCCGCGGCTATTGCCTGCACCCCACATTTCTTTCATCTCACGTTTTAAGTTTTTACAATTTCAACAGGTGGTGAAAAGGGCTACTCTGACACTAGCTCATTCACTAACATTCAAACCCAGCCTAGCCTATGAGCGGGTTTCAGAGTATTCGATATTCCTCCGAAGACCCGCCCTCTTTCACGCTAATAAATACATCCATACAATTAAACTTACAGTTAATCTAACATTGTCCTAGGTGGTGGGTTTATGGGGTACTTGATATTCCACCATAGACCCCACCCATGCATACACTATTATCGCACTAATAAATACATTCACTCAAGCAGTAACCAATCATTCTGTATTTACAAATTTAAAAAATGCGGAGCCACTGGTGCATTTGATATTACAACAGTGCCTCCGCCCATTCACTCTAAAAGATATTATAGCCTAATACTAACCTAAATTGGTGGGTCTGTGGAGTACTCGATATTCCTGCACGACCCACCCATACACTCACACATTCTCGCCAATAAATACACTCACTTCAGGAAGGGGAAATGAAACCACGTGTGGAGAAGCATTAAAGGCGACCATACGCATTTATTTGCTTCAGATATTTGATTACTTTCTTGCTGTTGTCATTGTTGTGACCTCTTTCAAACTCGCCAATAGTTCGCATTCGATTAGTAAATGCTTTACAATTATTTGTGCGCCGCACAATGGGCATCTCCGTGGACTTTTCCTCGCTAAGAGATGACCATGCGTCAGTCAAGTGTGGCCTATTCGCAGTCGGGTCAAAATTATTCTTTCTTTTTTGCTCATATTATCCATGGCCCACGGTTTGACCGACTTTTTTAGTTCTTTTAGTTTGTCGCTATTAGGCTTTTTTGTAAAATGAATGAGAATAACCAGCTAGACTAGGCGGACCCAGTTAAATAATCAGTGTCAGTTCAAAGTTTCTCTAAAGTTTATATTGAATTTTAATTGAATTTATTTTTTATACAGTTGGTACGATTTTTATAGAGCAAGTTTGTTTGAAGATGTAATTAAAATTGGGAAAACAAAACTATTTCCATAAATCCCGGGCGTAAATCCAAGATACGTTCCAGCTGATTTTTGTAAGAAGAGAATATTCTCCACGAGGTGAAAACTTTTTTGATTTTTAGCAAAAAGTAAGGGGATGAGACAAACGAACTTTGCCAAAGTTATTGCACGTAGCAAGCAAACTTTCTGTGGTAATATCTCCGGAAGTTTACAGATATATTTGTTGTTCTTTTTTTATACTTTTTTACCAGATAAGCCTGCAGCTTGGATCTAATTTTATAGAAATATATTATTGATGGATTTGTCTTTTCAGGCTCAATATCGATAATTAAAGTATTATTATGTTTGGATGAACATTAGTCCGGTTTTTCTTTCATTACGGACATTAATAATCTTCGTTTTTCGTTGCAAAAACTATATTGTTCAAACCAATATCAGTAATAATATTCAATACATCAATGGAAATGTTCAAACAAAGAAATGAATTTTATGTGTAAAAAGAAATTTTTTTTTGCACTATTACAAGCCCGGATACGGTTGCTTAGGATAGGTTTTCAAGCCCTCGTTATACTTGGATATCCAATTATTTTGTAAAAAGCAGGTTCTTCTATTGAAATTGAAGGATAGCCAAGAATATATTGTTCTTTTATGTGTCTGTGTGTGTCTGGACGAAACGAACGAAACTCTAAGAGGTTTTTCTTTAATAATTCCACTAAATATTTCAAGCGGTTAAGTCAGCGTTCCAATTATAAAAATATATTGCGATGCTGGCAATATCAAGAGCGTGTTTTTTTATTTAAAAAAAATCTTTTCCAGAATAAGCTTCACAAAGAAAAAGTTTTGTACAAAGAGAGCCGGTCAGTGAGTTATTTCCCCGAGATTTTCTATGCGGGAAAAAAGGTTCTTTTCTTTGTCGAAACAATACCTCCCACTAAGCATTGAGCTTAGCAAGTCATTTACTCCATTATATCTTTACACAGAAAAATCACCTTCATTAATCAACATCGGTACAGGGAAAAAAAACAGTTTACGAAATATATAGCTTTTTCCAAAAGTCCACGGTTGATTTTAAAGTAATTTTATGAATTAAGTAATGTGATATTTTTCTGTGTATTTGTATTTTGGTCATATCCCGACCAGCGAGGGTAAGGAAACCAACGAGATAACTAAAAACCAATTTATAAACCGTAAACTCAAATTTTATATTTTATCACAATTAATTACGGTTTTTAGTTGAGATGAAAAAAGGTTAATGGCACGAGAGGGATTCGAACCCCCGACCTTCGGCTGGGTATGCCGTTGCTCTATCAACTGAGCTATCGTGACCTCGATCCACTCGGACATCAACTCTCATCCGAACTAATATGGCAAAAGGAGAGAAAACTCGTATGGTGATGTTGAGAGGTCCGACGGGATCGAGGTCACGATAGTTCAATTGATAGAGCAACGGCATATCTAGCCGAAGGTCGTGGGTTCGAATCCCTCTCGTGCCATTAACTTTTTTTTTCATCTCAACTAAAAACCGTAATTAATTGTGATATTAATTGGTCAAGCGGACCACGAAACCTAACAAAACGGCAGCGGCGCATCAAGCCAAAGATCGTGCGTTCGAATCCCGCTCGTCACACTGGCTTTTTTATCTCAACTAAAAACTTTAATTAATTATGACATATTAATCGGTCAAGCGGACCACGAAAATAGTGAATTTATATTTTATATTAGCATGAGCTTAATTCGATGGTACAATTTTTTACATGTTTATATAAAATGTTGGTTTTTTTCCAACTAAACGAACCACTTTATTTTTACGCAATTAACTTCAGTTTCTTTTGCATTTCAGGCAATATTCCTCTTCAGAGCTCGATAATTTTCTAAAATGAATTCCAATTTAAAATTGAATTTTAGTGTGTTTCATTTAAAGAAAAAATGACCAATATTCCAGATTTTTAAATAAACTGCAAATATTTAAAATAATGAAAACTAAACTTTTTCAAATGAAAATTTGAATCATAAACTGGTTATAATTGAGCGCTTTCTTATAAAGCAATTCGATTTATTTATTAAAACTCTACTAAAAACAGCGCCCAGCGATTTTTTTGAATTCACTAGTTTTCGTGATCCGCTTGACTAATTAATATCTTTCAATTAATTAAGGTTTTTAGTTGAGATAAAAAGTCAGTGTCACGAGCGAGATTCGAACACGGGACCTTCCTACTCTTCCACTTGAGTTCGTGACCTCGATCCACTTGGACGCTAACTTCCTATCTCAACCCTATCTTTGAATTTTCCCTCCTTTTTTTCTCTCCCAAGGTCGTGGGTTCGAATCCCGCTCATGACAATGACTTTTTTATCTAACAAAAACCTTAATTAATTGAAAGACATTAATTTTATATTGATTATTACATGTGGTAACCTTGTTAAATTTATGTTTCACATATCCGTATCTATATATCTTCGGGGGATTAGATTTATCTTTCGGCAACCGGTGCCCCCAGTAAAGATGTCAGAATTCTCATTTTTCTTGAATATTTTTTTCCAACAGGCAAAGCGGAATCAAGCACAAACTCTACTACTTTCTTTAGAACTTTTTGTGACACAATTACTAAGAGTATGCCATTGACCTAGATCAGTTTCAGGACTTGACTGTTAATGTCTTATCTAAAAGCCAATATAATTGGCTATATTTAAATGTCTGGGATTTTTCTAATAATTTATTTTTATTTTAAAACTTCATCTTCTGTACAGGTTGGTCATAATTGGCAGTTTGACAATGTGGAAATATTATTTTCCACTTACAGAGTTTCAGTATCGTACGCGAACGTTGCTATATTTTTCTATCGGTACTCTTAGAACGCTTCCGTGGGGAACACTTTTAACTCTAAAATGTCCAGATATTCGTTCACTTGATTTCTTTGAAATAATCACTCCTAGAAATAAGCATTTTTTCTCAGACGTTGTACGAACAGGCTTTTATCCTAAGTGTAATAATCCTTAATCGAAACCAAGAAGTACGACCAGAACGTATATGTTTCTTGTATAAAGTTTTTAATTTTACATAAAATCCATGAGATTCCGTAGTTCGATTGACTAAATAACCTCTTTCAATTAGATAATTTTAATATAAAGTATTGGTTGAAATGAAAAAGTCATGTCACGAGCGGGATTCGAACTCAGTACCCGAGGGGATCGACATCACCATAGCTCAAGTGGTGGAGCAGCGAAGTATACAGCCAAAAATCATGGGTTCGAATCCCGCCCGTGACTCCGACTTTTTATATCACCCAATACCATACATCAAAATTAATCAATTAATATAAAAATGTCATTATATCTGCGAACTTGTTCTATTTTTGAATGTGACTCAAATGACAGTTTGGTAACAGTTTGTGTTTTACATGAGAGATATTCTTGTTTTGTTAATAGTTTTTGGAAGAATTTTAAATTCAGTGTAAAGAACGATATGAATGTACATGACCGCATTAATTAATTTGGTTTACAGTTTCTATTGTAGCTCATTTTTTTTCACGATTTCTTCGGTAGTGTTATCAAATCTTGGAGCTTTTGAAAGTAATCAGATTGATTCACACTATGGGACATTGAAAAAATGGCTTCTTATGCGTTTCTCGTGAGAAAATAAGTCCGTTGTTATTTACTTCGTTCGTGGGGAAAACGGCCCTGTTTATGTGCCTCTGAAGAACAAAACCAACGATATTACCAAAGAAGGGGGAAAAGTCGGCTAACATGCTATTTCAAAGAAATATTGTTATAACAAAGCTACACCAAATCCCACCTGTCATACAAAAGTAGAAGTTTCGTTCGGCTTTTATATTCGCATCATCCGGGGTTCCGACGAGATCAATATCTCCTGGATTATGACACACTTTTGATGAGGGCTACGTTAAGGCGTTTAATACACGTAATCCCTTCTTTCCATCTGGACTAATCAACAAAACTTTTTTTTAAATTTTGATTATTTTTTTGGCTGTGTTCAGTTACAAAAACCTTTATTCATTCCCACTTGCACCAAAAACTAAGTTTGCATTAATACAATTTTTAAAAAAACATCAGTTCTGGCAATAAAATAAAACTGTAGAAAGCTTCTTTAATTAAAATTATATGTTTTCTTCAAAAATGAGGTTAATACACAGAATCCGATTTCCTTTCCCCCCATAAAATAGTGTATAAAGAGATTCAAAAATTGTTACTATCTCAATAAGAACTAGAAGTAAATTTTAAAATATTTCGGTTTTTGTCGTTTGAATGAAATTTAAAAAGGTGCAACTAATAAAATTTATCCCATTTAATATGAAATGTTTGACAATACTAATTTGCGTGTATGGCGTTTAGTGAAGAAAGACATTAAGTTAAGAAGAAAAATATTTTCTTTATTGTGACAACATTTCGATCTTTATTGAGATCGTCTTCAGGACTTGGTATTTACAACTACTGTGTAAATTGTACAAATACAGGTAGGATCTGTAAAAATTAGAAATTTCGCAATGCTAGGAAATTTTTAGATTAAAAAAATGAATTGATACAATGCTGGAAAATTTTAAATAAAAAATGAATTTATACAATGCTAGAAAACTTTGGATAAAAAATAAATTTATACAATTCTAGAAAATTTTCGATGAAAAAATGAATTTATAAATTGTTAGAAAAAATGAAATTATACAACGCTAGAAAATTTGAGAAAAAATGCAATTATACAATGCGAGAAAATTTTAGATAAAAAATTGAATTTACACAAT